>JAQGAF010000302.1:0-58495 GCA_034687865.1 Kryphioiulus occultus
TTCGAATGAGGCTTGCTCGGTGACATCATGATCGACAAATGAATTTGGAAAGGTTGGACTCGAAGAAACACTCAAGGTGCAGGAAAGATTGAAACCTGCTGTGAAATTTTGAGTGTGAAACATACATGTCAAAGTTGATTTCCAGTACTGTTGATTTCCAATTACAAGCCCTGACGGAAGGAACCACTTGACAGGCGCGAAAATTGGAGGATGCATGTGTTAGAAGTCACAAAATTTGGCGTATAAGATTTACTGTATTTCATACTGAAATAGAAGTTATTGTTCTCTGTATTCTTTCGTGCACAATTTCGGAACTTTTTCATTGCATGAAGTTTAGCACCAGATGATAGTCATTAGTTGGCAATTCTGATGTTTGCAAATTAATATTATTTTTCTTCAATATTACTTTTTCAAAAATACCACCGTGATATTCCCTAGTCCCTTAAATCTTATTAAAAATTTAATTTTGAATAAAGGTCAGTGGCGCACAGGGTTATTCGGACACCTACCATTTAAACCAAACGTTCCTTCAGAACGTCCCAGCCCACGCTCCAATGACGAAGGGTTTTTGGGTTGGAGGGGGAGCCAGTCGCAATTACTGCCCGATAATTTCAGGGGCTAATATTTCGGCCTAAATTTCGAGAAATTCAATTACAGCGTGGCGAATGCAGCCCATTGTGGGCCCATGACACCCTGACCAGAACAAAAAAACCTGATGAAGTCGTCTTTATGGCGCAAGAATGCCTACCTGTTTCCACCAGGTCCGAAGTGACCCGTTCTTCCCTCTTGGTCAGTGTCGGTGGCCATCTTGTCTCCAGGTCGTAACTGAACGAAGCCACTTCCGGACTTCCTTCGGCCTTATCCGCTTCCACGTACAAGGCTACCTGTCCATCTCTGGAGGAGAAACATCTCGGCAACTGGGGATGGCGGCCATCTTGGGATGAGAAGAGCAAGTGCAGGGTGCGATTGCCCTCCAGGTACAAGCGGGCCCCTCTAAACTGATGTTCTGCCCTGATGCAACCTCTGAAGTCCTTGCCCGAAGTGCCCAACCGAAGAAGGACACGCAGTGCCCCTCGCGGGTACTTCCACTCGATCCTTCCTTGAGAGCACCGCAAGTACACCGGTCGAATTGACCTTTCTGGGGTGTCTATGGCCGAGCTGTCAATTAAAAACCAATAAATGTTCAAAATTAATAACGAGAACAAAGGTCGGATGGAGTACGTGCGCTTTTGTCCAGCACGCAAGAGATAGAACCAAGCAGCTTGATGCATGGCAATTTGGCATCACATCAGCATCTATAGTAAGCATTCAAGTTCAGCAATCATGGTTATCAAACTCTTGACACTAGACTTACAATTTGAATATTAACTAATAATCAGGCCAATAATCGACTTTAGGTGTTGATTGGAACTTTGGCGAGTCGCTGCATTTGCTATAATTGTCCAACACGAACTATCTTTGAATTTACAAAGGATATCTCATGAAGACTTGAAACAGACTTTCTTGTGTCAATTCGAAAATTTGTTGGTCAATGATTATGACACTATCAGGGTTCCCACAGCTTTAGTAACACAAAATCCCCTGACTCAACCAATGTTGAATTTGTGTAATGAATTCACTGAAAATCAAAGTTTTAATGCTATTTCTGAATTCGTATTTTTCATCAGGCGCGCTGAGATGCTCGGGATTTACAAGTTGTATTTTAATTTGGCAAATTTCAAGATTGTCATACTGAAGCCAAATATAAGAACCAATCTGCTACGTTTTGTTTCATTGTGCTCAGGGCAGCTTCACCTAAAACCCCGGTTTACGCCTAAGTTGAATTATGAAAACCTTCTCGATGGAAAAAAATTAAAAATTCCCTGAATTTCCCAGGTTTCCCAGTCATTTAGAAATGCCCCGTCTTTCCCAGGTTATCCAGGATTCCCAGGTTCTGTGGGAACCCTGGATTACGTCATCATTTTTTATGTCTACAAATGATCACAAATGCTGGCATTACTAAAAATTTCGAAAATGGAATGACATAACATTTGGACGTCCCCAAACATCTAGAAGACTCATCGGTATTCAAACGTTGCTTCTTCACCCAAAATAGAATTCTATTGTTTTCCAGTGAAAGTTGCAAAATTGCGTATGGTAGTTCATCTTCATGATGGACACCTTTTGTTGTGTGGCATCCAGCAATCAACCAACCAGCCATTTCTTACGTCTAATCTGTCGGTTTTGCAGAGATTAAAACAAGTTTTTCAATGCCAGGACTAAACCGAATCAAAAACAAACTAATGGATTCCGGCGAAATCGAGTTTTTTATACTGGCATTAAGAATCTATGGTCTGTCACGTTGAAATAAATCACAAGGCAAAACCTGTCCAGGAATGACCTGAGGAGAGGAAAACGCTTACTGGCTATTACAATTTTTCGGGTTTTATTTAAATAATGTTTTACAAAATGGATGCTGGCGGAGCAGACCGGTCGTCTTTGGGATTTGTGGACGAGTTTATGCTAAAACCGTTTTCGTGAGTAGCATAAACAAAAGAACACAAAAGCAATCCATTATAATGGGGTGGGGAGGAGACAATGTGTTGGAGGGGGTAATACACGTGACCCAGCCGCCATGTTTAAATTCTTCGTGTAGAAAAAAGCTCAGCCATCTCATCGAGTCTTGTGGGGGGAACACGAGGCCCTTTCATTATTCCCCTCTTGGCTTTACCGTGATGATTTTATCAGTATTCATCGACATCACAATGTCTGGGCACGCAGTGAGTAGACAGCCCCAGTGTCCACCCACACTTTTGAATTTTTCAAGGAAGATCGTATTACGACGGAGATTTCAGGGCCTCGGACCCTGCAGAGCGTATCTTAAGCGTACTTCTTCATTGAATTGTGGTTGGTCTGAGCATAAATGAAATTTGGGGGAAATAGTTATCAAAGTAAACCGCATTTGTGCATGCACAATATGCACTATTAAAAACCCAGGGGTCGAATTTTCGAACAGCTCGCTCGTACTCAATTTTGCAAACCAGAACTTCCGGGCATGAAAAGAAAGCTTTTGATTGTTACTAACTCCACTGCGTCGTAAATTTGGCTGGAAGATAGACACAATAATTAAAACAATAATCGTTTTGTGGGCTCAATTTCCTAAACCAAAAAAATTAAATATTACTATGAACCATTCGCAAAGTTGAATGCAGGCAGCTTCGACTGCATACTGCAAATTGATGAATTTTCCAAGTTTTGATATCGATTACTTGTTTTAGTTAGAGGGTCTACATGTACTGTAAAGGTTCGTCTAGTGACTGTTCATAAAATAAACAAACGCTATGGGTGGGGATGAGATGATGACTTACTGGATGCTTTCAGCTAATATTCTACACTGGTACGATGATGACAGTATTAGGGTGGTGCAGGATGTTGGTCAACGATGATCATTACATGACATCATTATTGGGGATGGGGAATAAGACCAATGATGATACGTTTCCTGCTTCACCATCGCGCATCCCTTCTCAAACTTCAAATACTCACTTTAGTAAAGATGTGAAGACCGTCCCACACCAGCACAAGTATGAAACACATGTTGCGTCGATAAAGACCAGCAAAATAAAGCCTAAAACGTCCAACAAGGGGACGTTCAAGTATTATGTCACATCATCTGAGGGGGGGTTCACCCAAATGCTGCCGTCAGCATTGATTTTTATACATCCATCATTTGTGATCCAATTTCGCAAAAAATGTCGCCTACAGCGTAATGTTTCATATCATTTGCTTCATTATTACTTATATGGACAAAAAATTCATCAATTTTGATCTAATTTTGAAAAACAGTTCGACAAATTTTTGGTCAGCATTTAGGAAGGCAAGGATCTGGAAACGATGACATGTCTGAAAATCGGGGGAAAGTGATGACATGTTATTCGAGCGTCCTCAAGCACGAATTGCGTTCGTCCCGTATCAGACTGAACAGCTTTCGTCATTTTTTCACAGTAACATTACATTGCAGGTATAATAAGTGGGTGGAAACACTCGATGCCACGCATTTACACCAATTCCATGCCCAAACATGCCCTCGTCCCAACATGATTTTGCCCAAAGCACAGCGCTGCCAAAGTATACATACATGAAAAAGTATCGAAAAAGTTCCAAATTACCTGTCCACCCAATCGCACTCGTCGGTCACATGCTGGTAGGAATTGGGCGAGTGAACGCTGGGTGCCACCAATGTCACGATTAAGAAGAGTAAAGCCCGATTAAGGTTAATCCACGGCATCATCGCTGCTATTTGCCCAGGTGCTCATCAGATCCATTCTGGGTGGAAGGTGGAAGACTGACCGCCGAAATGAAATCTTCGAATCAAGCTGGCATTTGTCGATAATGTCCTCGCTGTTCCATACAGCAGTCAAAAATCGAAAAACGTGAATTTTGCGCCAAACTTTGGGTCCTGCGAGGGGCAGAACTCGCTTGGCCGGACCGGTCGTAGCATAGGCGGGACAAAGCTCCTCACTCACCCCTCTCTGCGTAGGGTCAGATGCCGGGCTTCCATTCGATTCGTTGAAAAAAGCCCGGGGCTCGACGGAAAAGTTCATGGACAACGGGAGGGGTGAAGGGTAGCAGGGGATTGCCCCTTGGCCGCCAAGGGGCGCTACTTCAAAGTTTGGGGTAGAGCTCTCTAGTTTGGGGTTCAGCGCTCGTTTTGATGCACATTTCAGAGGAATCATGGAAGAACAGCAGAAGAAAATACGAGTTTTGCTAGATTTCCAAGTTTACCTGAAACGATTGTCAATTTTGAGACATTCAACGAGAATCGTCGCACCCTGACACTGTAGAGCTGCTCGAAGCCTGCTCTAATTTGGTAAAACGTGTGCCAAATTGCGCATTCTTGAGACAATATCAGTGAAATAAAAATGTATCATAATGAGGTACTGTATAAGCAAATTTTAGTTTTTGTAATGATATGATGGTAAGAATACTGGCGTTAGTTATGGCTGAACTTCGGAATATGCCGTTCTCCAGCATAGACAATATGAGAAAGTGGGCTTCTCCTAAGGGCATGAAGGTTGGCAGTGATTGCCAGCGGTTAGATGAAGCTTAATAATGATATTACATTTTTAGGCTAGTTTTTGATTATGATAAAATGTGATTAGATTAGGATAACATGTGTTCGCTATATAAAACAGGTGTAATTCCTGTCTTCGAGACAAATTGGGGGTGAAATGTGGTATTTTGTGCCCATTACGAATCGTGGAATTTAATGAAGTGTAAACTTCATAATGATCGACTACAGTGAAGCTTCGATTATCCGCCTAGGGTCGGGACCGTGGGTGTGAGTTCTCAGACAATTGTGGTACCTGCTCTGTACGAGTGCACGCCATAAAATTTTAGTTTTGTGCTTGGATGTAATAGTTTTTGGCGGCTTTCTTGTGTCTTGACATGCTGATTCCTAACAGATACTGATGGTTAAACAAGTGCCGGATAATAGAGGTTTCACTTTATTTTTTGCATAATTGCATGAATATTTATGAGTACGATATTGAATGCAAATGTTACGCCTGGTCGATAATTCGACATGTTCAATACACGGTGCAGTTTATGACCCATCGAAACGCATCATCGGTATACTATGGGCCGTTCAGGCATCTCAAGTTCCCGTCCATGCACTAACAACTTTATGCTAATTACGTATGTGCTAAGTGTGTTGAGTTTTCGATTATGTCGTATCGCACCCACATCCTTCAGAAAAGGAAAGCTTGCGACGACCTACACCAAGACGCCGCTAGCGCCACCAGCCGTCTTTCGTGTTTGCACGGCGTAAAATTGATGGCTGTTTTCGTCCAGATTTTGCATATAAGAGGGTGTACAGTGACTGTTGCGGAGTATGGCGCCAGGGGCTGCCCCTGGCCACACATTTGTAATTTTTTTTGTTCATCTCGAGAAAACAAGTTTTGAGATGGTGGGTGTGCACGAGGACAGGCTTCCCTCCGTCTGGTGGTTTTCACTTAAAATAAGTACATGATATTTCTTGCCTCGTCCATACATATATTTAACAATTCTACACTTGTACGGCACTTCTCTGCGTCTTAAACACATTCCCCACTGAGAGCACTGCCATCCCACACCATCAATAACTTCTTTGCCATCTCTAAAAAACTACGGTTACTTTAAGGATCCGGGGTTTCCATGTACGTGTAAGTGCCCGCAAAGAATCCAGTAATAATTAATTATGAGAAGAAAAAAACTAGCATGGGCCTTACTAAACGCTGATAGGAATCTTATCTCTTTCTAGTCATTATCACATTGCTGGTTGTCTCGCTGCAATCGATCAACACCTTTCCAAAAGCTGCTAAAAGCAATTAATTACGAAATGCATCGTTTATGTTTCCATTCTGTTTATTATGCTACGTTTACTGCAATTTTTAACGACTGATAGCTGCCCATGGACAGTATACCTCTAATCCTATAGATGGTACCTCAAATAGCAAAGAGTGCGCAATTTTCTGCTATCATTTATTATGTATCATTTATTATTAATTATGAGCTCGTCAATAAACCATCGAGGAAAGCATTGTTGCAGAAAAGGCGGCATATTTGTCTTTACAACAGTAATAAATATGGCGCCTGCTAATACGTCTAATGCTCATGTGCAGGGGGAAAAGCAATAATAGCGTTACGAAGCCAGACTCGCTAATTGAGAAAGTTGGGGCTTAAATGGCTCCACTTATTGCAATTTCCTGCACAAATTATTAGTTTTGGCCTAGGCATACCGCGCTTAACTGTCAACCTACAGCAGCTTTTGATGCCCGATATTGAAAATTTGAAAATGATAGGGTAGTCGGAACCTCCAACTTGCAAAAGTCCACAAAATCATACGAGTTGGAAGATGGGGATGAAATGGCACCGGTCCTAATCTATAGTTGATTGCCTATGCTGGTGAAAAATTAAACTAATTGAATGCCAGTGGTACTCAGCTCTGCAATTCCTGCTGTCTGAAATGTACAAATTCTCAATTCTGAGGGGAGAGGAGAATTTGTTTAGACATGTTTTTCAAGCGCCATCTGTGGACAACACTCGACAGCCAAATAACAAAGATCTTTGCTTAATGACCCAACTAAACGTTAAATCCTACAGTACAAGTGGTGTAGACAGGTCAAGCGGACTTGTAACATTATACTGCCTGGGCTATGTCGCCTTGTTGACCACCACCATGATGGTCATCGCTGTAGAAGCGCATCATTTGTCAAACAGCCCCGTTATCGTGGCGCCATCAGACAAATCGACCCTTTCCAAAATCCCCAAAACTTGAGACCAGCACCAGCCAAAAGGGACATTACCATATCGCGTTGCATTTTGCTGTAATGTGGCCCAATGAGGTTTCAAATCAGTCTTATTTGGATGACCTGCCGAGCTGTCCATTTCCCCCAAACCATTACCGAAAATGGATATATCAATTGTGAAGCTTCTTTTGCATTTCTACCCATAGTCGAAAACTGACCAACAGCACCTTGGCAATGACACCTTTGCACCTAACAGCAGATGCATGTACAGGGTGGACGATATATCACTAATGTGTTCCAGAATAACGGAGAATTTGTTTTTAAAAAAAAGTACATCACTATACCAGAGACTGTGGATGTCATACCATAGCGTTTACAACTTTTCGTTGGCAAAGAAGGCCTATACGTGTAATTTTAAGTATTCCAAACCAATTCCCATGTATTCTGGAACACAAGAAAGTTTACTTGGCTAAAATCCTTAAATAATTAATGGAAATATACCTCATTTACAATTGAGAGTGACACATCACACTCCTGTGTGGTCATTTTGTCTCTCACTCTCACTAGATGTCACTGGTTGTGGTGGACATTTTGAAACAAATTCTCCATTTTTCTGGACCACAATAATGCTTAATTGGCGAAATCCATCAATACTTAATAACAATACAACCAGTTTAGTATTGCAAATGGGATATATCGCCCACCCTGTAGAATGCCATTGACATTGCTTAGTACCTGCATCCCCCATTCTCGGAAAATACATCATAACAGAGGTGGTCAAAACATCGAAAACAGCGATTTTCATCGCCATTTCCTGTTAATGACCTACGGTGGACTGGTCATTGGCGCAGAGGCACGTCGATTTGGCTAACACCGTGTAATTTTGAATCTTAAATTTCAAAAACCAATTTTGAGTTTCGATGGGTGTTGGTCCGCCAGCGATCCCATTCCCCTCCTCGCCCTTCTCGTTTAAAAATTCATGAGAGACGCTTAAGTTCGAGAGGGAAAGGGTTAGGAAAGGAGTATTGGCTCGACTGTATCAAATTAATTGTTCCATTAGCATAACTACAAAGATCCAGCAATTGTATTTTTATGTCTTATGAAATGCGAACAATTCAACAACGCCCAAGTCAGAGGAATAAGTCCAGCTAACAGTTGGTGGTGGCCAACAAATAAATACATCGTGGCACACACCCCAACCGGTGCGAGCACGTGACCATAAATTACGAGCAACGAGTTTAAGGAGCGTTTAAGCCATATCGAGTTGCCATTGTCCAGCATTACGAAAGCAGCGCATAATGTAGGCGTATTCGAGCAATGCAAACAGTGTTATAAAGGTGGTCGAAAGCCTGTGCACCTAATGTGAAACTTTCAAATATAATCCTGCTAATAGGATTTTAAAGGGATCAGAGCTAATCCGGTCGTTTATTTCTGCTAAGTACATGCACCCTTTGTTATGAACACTTGTATAGCGAGTAATTTTTGAAAACAAATGTTAGGTGATCGGGGAAGGGCAAAACCGGCCACAATTGCAGTATTACTGCAGTACCAGCGTATTTGGAAAAGTCGGAAAAGTTTTCAACCTGTTAAAATGTCATAAATTTGAGTAAGGATCTGAGTTTGTATTTGGCCTCAAAGACTTAGTTTGTTTTGTCTTCTATTAAAGGTTGATTTATAAAGTTTTTATGAAAACTCGAATTTCGGTTTCATTTCACACCAATGGCATGATATACTTGCATGCATACAAGTACATGTACATGTATAACATTCTACTTTTGTCTTCAATTTTTACAACCTTTTTTATAATAACTTAACATGTTTCATCTTTGTCTGTTTTTTGTCTGAAATTTGGTACACATCCTCTAATCATCTGACATTTCATGTCATTTAAAGTTTACCGAGAAAAGTCGCTCTTTTCATGAGTAATTAACAACTTCAAACTTTTAAAAAACACATTCGAAATTGTGCATGGTGGCCCAGAATGCATTTCGTTTTACCTTATTACTGCATGTTTTTTAATTGCATACTTTTTGAAGGGATACGGCCAATTTTACGAATGAGTTACGTCATTACATCATGCAATCATACAGAAGATTACAAAAATCTACTAGTTGTATTCCAAAAACCGTTCTACTTTGATGTCTAACATTTCAAGATGGCGCTGAAATGTTTTTGCTCGTAGTTTGTCTAGCTTAAAAAACCACCTGGTTTACAGAAACCAGGGAGTTGTTATAATTACGTAAATAACTCGTAAATATCCATTCCACTTCTCCAAACAGCAGCAACCGTAGTTGAACAGATGACAAACACATTTGCCATCAAGGATGACTGAAGAGGTGACACGTGCAAGCGTTGTCGTCATGGCTCCGAAAGCCTTCCCAACTCCCAAGAAGCATATTCAAGCTGTGGAAGGAGGACCACTCGAAAACAAAGGGAACTTTCTAAAATATTTGTATTGTTAATTAGGTAGACGTCGGCTGGACGCCGAGGCTGTCAACCAGATGATGGATTGGGATTAAATCCAATGAGCCAGTGTTTGCTAGGACGTTTAACTCATGTGTTTATTTTTGAAAAAGTTACATTAAATGCTTTACTGGCTACCAGAAGAGGAAGATTGTATTACCAGTGGCAGACGGAAATCCAGGTGGTCGCTAGCTATTATACAAATAAAAACAAAATTAAAATGAAACTCACGAATAGGACGGGAATCCTGCATGCATGAAGATCTTGCCATCATGCGGTTCGTCAGTTGCCACTATTTTTGCCAATGCAACGTTTTGGCTATTGCTACTATTCTAAACTGTTTTGTTCTTCTAAATGCTTTGATGTTGTAATTTTGATTGTATTCTCGCAAAAATCAGCATTTTTGACGTTAACGTGATGCCCAGGTATGGATCCGACGGCTAGTAGGGATTGCAAATTCCAAATCTGATAATTCAAAGACATTCTGAAAGTTTTGTGTTCAGAAGAAGAGCAAGATTCCCTCAGAGATCACATTTTCAACTTCCCGAACTTTTCCAGGATTTAAAACAAATATCCCTGACCACCTCGACCACTGAAAAATGGAAAAACAACATGCTAATGTAAGGAATGCTATATTTATAGTTATTACACATAAACAGGAGACAGAACACAATTTTTTTTTACAAAGAAACAGCAAATTTAAATTAGTTTTCTTGATATAGTTTACAGAAATGTTTGCCATCTCTTGATTTTTTGCCAGCGATTTTTCAGTTATGCAAAATCTGTTATTGATTTGATGAATTTCCATGACTTTTTGGTAGTAAAATCAATTTTCCTGCATTTTCCAGGCAGTTTCAATTTCCCTGACTTTACAAGGTTTTCCAGGTCGCGGGGAACCCTGAAGAGGCCTCCCATTTGTATGGTTCCTCGTTCCGACGAATGTAGTGAAAGCCTTACTACGTGAATTTCACATGTACAGTATTTGACCAAGTTCTCTACGCTGATGTCATCGCTGATGTATCGAGTCACGTGATGTGAAAACCGCGATAATCAGCGTCGAATTTACGATCTCGGGGAAGCGTACATCAACGCTAACCAATTTACCAAACCGCCATCTTCGATCTTTGCCATTTTATTACTCAACTCATTACTCGGAAATTCGTTCCAATAACTCATCCCTGCGTTAGGACGGACACCCAGACCCAGTGCAACAGGTTGAAAAGAATTAAGCCCAACCTTCATGCCTGAGATGACCACTCGTTGCTTTTTTATTTCCACCAAATGTTTCAATGTGTTTGTAGGCCGGGGGTCCAGGACGTCGTCGTTTCGCTCGCCTTGGCTCCCGCAGCGCCCCTAAAACTTGTCACCTGGAATAATTTAGAGGGGAAAACACGGACGAATCCCGTCCCCCAAATGACCATCGTTAGTTTTACATTTGTAACCAAACGTGTCTCGTCGTGGTGGCAATTAATTTTATTAAACGACTTTTGTGGCCACGATTTATCGACCAAACCCGTCTTTTTCAGCGTCCAGATTCAGTTGCGAATCACGTTCGCCGGTGCGACTTCCGGTTTGATTTACGAGGTATTTCCAAAAATCGGGTTTTACCTTTTTCACTGAAAAACATCCTCCTATAAGTCACGCTTTTTCCAATTCGTGTGAGCAGCGTTCAGACACAAGCACTCCAGGCCTGGATCTCACCTGCAAAGGATTAAACCTACTTTGAGGCTTCGTCTCTGGAATTTACGAGCAAATTTCAACTTAGCGCACGTGCAGGGTGAAAGCCATGCATCTCGACGTCATTATTGCGGCTAAATGGGGGATCGTTTCCGAAATAATGCTTTAGGATTTGGAGAAATCCGAAAGCAATGCTCTGCTAATCTGGGGACGAACCGTTCGGTCATGTCTCTAGTGTTGCCTTAACGTTCATTAGTATTATGGCCAGAACGATAAACCACTCCTGCCAGCTCTCGTAAGATGCGAGCTTGTACTAGTACGTGAAGAGTGCAGAAAGGGAGCGCTGTTGGCGGTCCACTCCAGCACTCTACTTGCACCAGAACCCCAACATTTCACCAGAAAGTCGATGTCAGAAATACACTGCACATTTCTTGAGCCCTGCACCTTAGAGTCATGCTGGGCCAAAACTGTTTTTAATAGTCGTGTCATTTATTCTTCTACAGTATAGTTTCCACTACATGCTATTATCAAGGGGTATCATTTTATCATGAATAACTTTCTCCAAGGCAGGCTAGGCAGCCAAATTTGCAGGATGCCTCAAATGAGGATCCCAAAGAGGTTCAATTGGGCTCTGTGGTGGCTAAATTATTTGTTGGAATCTTCCTTGCTGTTCCACGAACCATTCCTGGTCAGTTTTTTGCACACGTTCACTATTCTCCTGGGAAATGCTATCGACATCAGGGTAAAAGTGATTCCATAAATTGTTGCCATAACACGTGTAACCAACAATTCTAAAACACAGAATAATTCCATGTTCATCACTGTCAGGTTATGCAATATCGCCAGCTGTTTTGTCGATAAATACTGTAGCGAGAAGGTGGCGCCTTGTGAAAGCTGGTGTAAATTTTGGTTGAAATCCCACTAATTTTTTTTAAATAACCCATTGAAATTTTTTACCCGCAAGCTGGTGTACAGAATAGTGCCTGGAGATGTTTTAAACAGTATTATGGGATTTTCCTTCACGTTTCCACAAAGACTAAATGTGTGTGGCACTTGATTATGAAATTTCAAGCATCATTTACAGATATTTTCTTCTGTTCGTTTGTAACAGAACGTAGTTAGCCTTTGTTCACTAGTAATTCACTATAGCAATGAGATGATAAGTTCTTGTGAATTAAACTCATTACTCAATACTACGTAGGATACAATGTTCAACTTTTAAAAATCACTGTCCATAGTGCCTCTGGAATTCCGTCCATCTACTTCCATTTATTAAACACTTGTGTTTTTATCTTAACTCAGTCTGTCCAGCCATAAGGGACATTTCCCTTCGTGCTTTGACTTCTTCTTCTTTTGAAAATCAGGTGAGTTCAGGAAATGATCCAGGGCAGTGTATGAGGCCACAAACTTCGGGCCGTCCATAAAGCAAGCTAGATGATTACCATCAACCTTCTATTGATGGACCACCAAACACGAGTATGAACTTTCCGACATTGCTAATTTACCCTCTTGGCGCTAGTCTCGTATCGTCCCGGGACGTTCATGGGTGCCGCTTCGCACCTCCACGCTCGCACTTGTCTTCCACCGCTAGGGTTGACATCTTGATAGGTGCAAATCTTTGGCAGGTATCAACTGGTCCGTCCTACGCCCTCTCCACGGCGCTTTGTGCTCGTCCATTTAGGCCAGAACCCACTTTTCGGGGCCAAAACACGGGTTTTTGAAAAGCGAAAAATCGCGGCACATACGAGAGTGCACCCAAGCAGAAGAATGAATTGCGGGCGGGGGTTGGGCGAGGGGAGGGGATCCTCACCGTGGGGGTGCTTTGGGTAGGTAAAACGCTCACAAGCGACCGGTCAGCCTGGCCAACATTCTTTGGCTGAACTCGGCAGGGGGTTAAGGTTGGTCAGGGGCACAACGCATGGTCCCAATGATAGGGCCAGTTTTGAGGCTCACCCTCTTGGCGTTGAAAGGGACGAGAGAAGCCACATGGCTGCCCAGAGCCCTGGACCCAACCAATGTAACCAAAGAAAACACAATCGAAGCGTTATTAGACTCACCCCAGACTAGCGTTTGACATCAAGCTGAGCGGTCAGGCATTTTTCTCAATGACCCGCTTTGTGGGCTCGCTAGCGTTGGCAAACTATTTTCAATTGGCCTTTGACCCTAAACATGTGTACCCCTCTCATAATACTGCTTGGCCATCCGGCCAGGATAAATGACTGGAAAATCCGAGTCGGTTGCATTATCAGGTGGATATGAATGGTGCACTCACTGCACTGAGCCTTAGATTTTCCATTGAATCTTGTGTAGTGTAAAGGTGTTATGTGTTGACGTCACTGTTCCCGAGTGTTCCCAAGTTAGCAATTGATAGCATGCCGGACAAAAGCTTTGCTATTTTCGTCGGAGCCTGTTGGGGTTTTGTCCATTGGATAGAATTGGATGCTAATTTTCTAGCTATCTGATGGCAAGTTTGATAAAGTTTGTCATGATTAATATTTGGTTTAAAAATGTGGTCGACAGGCAGTGGTTGTGTGGTGATCGCACGGTGTAAAAGCAAATTATGTTTGTGCAAATGGCACTCGATGATACGCAATGACGTTTAGAATTAACATGGGCAGTTTGATAAAATTCATGCAAGCAATAAATCAGGTGCGATGAGTGTGCATTGTCAAGATTCAAATCTAAAACAGGTCAGAAAAAATGGAGAGTGTCGCCTTTCCTCGTCTGGGTCCCGAATATACATGTACCTGGTCTGACCCTGGCACTGAAATTATCGATGTGGTTGTGGGGAGGATTTTTATGTGCGTTTAGAGCCTTTTTTAGAAGACGCCTTGCATACGCAAACTGTCAGCGCCAAAAAGAGTCGTCGAAAAAATATTAAACGTAACCTGACATTGCATCCCAGAGAGATGATAGCCGAAACATGCGAGCACCACCCATTCAACAATGATGAAAAGTAGCCAGATTGCAATATTTGTTAGGGGTGTCATCCAAAGTACAATGCACCGATGTCCTTTTGTTCCCCATTTCAATCCTCCTTGCAAGTCACAGAAAACGCTGCATGGATATGCTCATCATGCGTGTTTCAAAATGCCCAGTCTAAACTCATGCAGAGGCAAATGGCAAACAAAATAAAACATTATGCAATGAAAATTGAGTGCAATTGAAGGCACATTAACAATCGACCATCTCAAAGTGCCATTAAATTTTACAAGATTTTATTGAGATCCTCAATAAATGCCACACTTCATGTACCATCTCCTCCACTGCCCTGCAGAATGTTATGAGGAGTTTTACTGCATGGCTCTTCCCTCCACTTTTTATTTATTGCATTAACAAACAGCAAAAACAATACAGGTTGTCTTATCTCGATGAAATTCTGCTTATCCATAAAAATAGGGAGAAAAACGCCTTTGGGGGATGGGAGAAAGAGGGTAAAACAGACGAAGGGTGCCATGTTGTTATAAAAGCATTAAAAATGTCGACCTGTCGCGCTGGGACTGATGAACGTCAAAGATAAGCTTTTATCAACATCTTTTAAGACAGATTTTACGAATAGGACACATATCCCAGCGGGAATACAAAAACGTTAACTTTGGGTGACAAATACATCTCAATGTTCTGCTAATTAATCATCACTTGTTAAAACTTTGAATTAATTACGACACTGACGCTAGATTAAGAAATCTATTGATCTACCATCACGAGTATTTATGAATTACTCAACTTATGATCTCTATATTCTTAAATTCCTTTCTGTCATCATTTCCTGTCGGATTTTGCATGTCCAGAAATGACATTATGTGATATTAAATGATATTACATGTACGTATACATTCACTCACTGTATATAATTTTTTCAGTGTGGTATGAATTTTTCATATTTTGTTGTTTTTTCAAATTTACTGTAGGTTTATACGAAGAAGAGAATCAAGGGCGCATCTGCAAGTAAATTTACTCTTGAAGCTATACAATGGACAATGTCATCGACTATTCAAACCAAAAATCTGATGCTTATAAGTCTAGTCTAGACGATGTTCCTCTTTACGCCTTTTAAGAAATGTTTGAAAAGTTTACAAATCGTAAGTAACTATTCCCTAATCTTATTCTGATGTCCTTTTTTTTTCTTTTAAGTTTAAAATTACATATTCCGGTCACAGTCATCGCCATAGGTGTTGTCATAGCTCGTAGGTTTTAGGGTGAAAAGGAAGGCAGACGTAACATCGAGAGTAAAAAGAACACCTTGTTATTACCGTCTTTTATTTGCACTTTGATGGAAATATAATATATATACGCGAAAGTAATCATTATGATTCTTTTACATTTCATACTCCATTGGCGAATATGTCCGCCATTCGGGGACATTTAGGGAACGAGTCTTCACAGTGGGTTTCTAATGGGACCACTAATGGCTTTTCGTTGTTGAGAAATTTTTAAATTGCTAAAATCGTGACGTAAATTCGTCGTAAAAAATAATGTTTCATTCGTAGGAAACATCACGCATTTCGACGAAAACAAGGCCCTGCATTATTCTTCGGATAGGGATGCGAACAGATGTTTTTACTTACATGTAAATCGATAAAACTAAGTCGATAAAAGGCTCTATTTATGTAAAGATTGCACAGAAATGACCATAGCGTCATTAAAACCGTTCCAAAAGTCAGCATGCCAAACTGACACGATGTTCTTATAGTGAACATAAAATGCTTCAACTTCGGATGTAGCAAAATTTTTAAAACCCAATTAAAAAGCTACAGAAAAAGTAGAACATTTTCTTCAAATACAGTGTACTGGTTGTACAGTAAGTACATAACGGTGCTGAACGTCAGAAAAACTTCCCCTCGACGATGAAAAAAGTTTCAAATCAACAAAGACATCGTTAGTGTGTTAGTCAAGAAAGTAATTAAAATCGTTAGTTCATGGTGCAACCTTTGGAACCCATCGAAGTGCTTTGCAAGCATCGAATTTCTGCAGAAAGCGAAAGCTTGCATTTCCCAAAACAGCAGACTGGGGTGGTTGCGAAGCTTATCCAGCTTACTTAAAAGCATATTTCGCATAGTTTCCCCTTAATTGACACTTCAATCTGACCGGTGATTTATCGTGTACTCCAGGAACGTCCGTTAAGTCAACTGTGGCATCCGAACGATCCTACATTTTTGGCAGTCAACAACTAAATCGCGCTGCGTTTGTAAACACTCGTTTTCTCCATGGGCCAATATGCCCATTATTTGAACCACATTTGCTCGTTTCCAAGTAAGTTTCTGGCAGACACCACCTCCAGGGCCAACGAGAAAACATCCCTCGCCTTAGTTTTCTGTGTCGATAAAGATCGACATTCCCAGCTAATTGTTGGCCATTACCGAACTGGACCGTACGGAGCCTACAGTGGCCCACCCCAAAGGCCACAGCAAATATCTTTTGTGGGCCTGCAAGCCCTGCATCAATTTTAAATTTGCCCTGCAGGAGGCCAGACCATCCGATTTTTTAACCTGTCTTTGGTGTGAACAAATTAATTGCTTATTAAGGCCCGCGTGTTGACGCAACCCATAGGTGATGCAAATGAGGTCATCATCCCGTCAGTTAACCGATGATTTAGTCGGGGAATTATTGATGTTGACGTTGGGTTTGAAGGGACGCTTTCTCATCCCAGCTCAGTTTGTAAACAATGTCATTGCCGATGGTTCTCAGCTGCCAGTGTCAAATATTTGAAGCTAGTTTTATTTGAAACTTTTAGTGCAACACGCGAGTGTTACTTATAACAACGTGATTTAGCAACTCTTCGTTGAATTTTTTTCCAGATGCTGGACAAGATTACAGGCCTGCTGTAAAAGGAGAATGATTCTCTCCTAGTCCATAAAGTCGTTTTCCAAGTAAACACATGTCAACTCCATTTAGTTTTGAACGGTTATTGCTTTGCTGAGGAGCACCATGGCGAGTGCATGTGAAGCCAATTTAACATATGGTTAGAACCCACAAATTACGCCAATCCACGATGAAACAGGAAAGGTGACGTGTGATTGCAGGGTTCACACAGCTTTAGTAACAAAATCCCCTGACTTATCCAGGTTTCTCAGGTTAAAAACTGTAATTTCCCCTGATATTTAGAGTTTTCCCATCGACCAATATAAAATAAAAAGAATGTGCTCTTTTAATACATAGCGTTTTAATCAATATTACCCTTGACTAGGACGATAATTATCGAATTGTATAATAAAAGAATTTACAAACATCAAAGTATTAATGCACCTTTATAATTTGGATTTTTAATTACATGTAGGAGCACTGAGATGTTCGAGGCCAATGCATGAAGCCAAATAGAAGGTACCAATCTGCCATATTGGGGTTTGTTTACCTGTGCAAAGCTGGGGTTTGTTTACCTGTGCAAAGGGTATCTTCACCTAAAAACCACAGTACACGCCATAATCGATATACATGTACAGTACTTTCCCAGGTTTCCCAGATTCTGTGGAAACCCTGTGATTGGTAGTTTTTTCCTTAATGTAATGACATTTTACAAAATATTAATAACTATCTTGTTTGGCATTATTAAGGTGGTGGGCAAGGTCATCCTATGTTGATACCAGTTTCATTCCGGATAGTTTTATGATGGTCACTCTTACACCAAGCTACACGACTACTAATAGAACACTTATTTACATTTACTCACATGTATAGCAAAAAGTTTTGTAGACACATTCCAAAACAACCCCTTGTGGTTCCTCTAGTGGCCAAAGCTTTCAAAGCACGCGTGTTGTAACGCCTCTGGTATTTAATATTTGGTTTTGAAAATTATTTTTTTGTTCGTTGAAATTGACAATAGGGGGCCACGTTCTAGAGGTGAATTTGAAAGAAGCGCCCAGCCAGCAGCTTGAGGAATAAGGAATTGCTAATTTATTTGGATATGAGGACCACCTTGATTGCATCCACTCATCCAATCTTCACATATGGTCCTTTTCGGCAGTTTTTACCAACGAATGCAAACAACACTCTTTGTGTATAAAAATCTCCACATGGCTGACCCACTCAATGGTCAGTTTATAATTGCTCAGAGCTAGGTCAATTGCAAATGCTTATAAGAATGGTATACCTGCAAGGTGCTTTTCATTACCTCTTTAACAGCGCAGGTGGATTTCAACGTTGGAGGTTCATGAAAAGCGGCATCACCAAAAGGCCTTAACGTTGAAAATCTCCTTCACTTAAGTCTTTCCATAGCAAGGGGCCCATGACAATGATATGCTGTTTAGCCTGAAAACAAATGTAAATTAAGCCAATGAATGGAATGACCAGAGTTTTTCATATGGAGCAGATGCTCCTTTAGTCTTACATTGTAAATTAAATTTCATCATGCTCCAGAAATGATGCTGAAATTTTCTGGAAGTTCCGGACAAGAAGTTACTGTACAATCTTACAACCATCTTTACAGATTGCCTATTCATTATGTACAGTGTAAGATGTGCTACAGTGTGTAAATTTCCAAATTTCCTGTGACCAAGAATGAAAATAGACGTTTTCTGTTTTTCCGACTACATTGCTTGCGGTGGTCTGGCCAAGAGTTTTTTGTGTATAAAATATCGATTAGTTTTCATTGTACAGTGTAGCTCATCATGAGGTCCCAAAATACTCACAGACCATGTTGTCAAGCCTGTTATTTGGGAGCCCCCCAAACGCAAAGTACTCTGTCTTGTTGCTTCGCATGCATACCTTATGTCAAGATCCCACAAAAAACAACGAATGCTGTTGCATATTAAAACCTACAGTATGCGTATTATTTCAACATGTCCAAGTCCAAGTATGAATGAATAAGAGATTTGCGAAAAAATGAAAAATCAAAGGAATGCCCACATTTTCTGGAATGTAGGTTTGAGATGGAGTTGAGGAGCAAGCATGGTCAGATGGAGTAAATATGCTAGCGAAAAAGCAAGACACCTGGTTGATTTGTTGTATGGTCATCTGATTGCAAGGCACATTGGCAAGCTATCTTAAGATGGCATGCGTGTCACGTCACGGCCATTTGTTTAAAATTGCATAATTTTGCAATTTAGCAAATTGCGCCAGTTTTGTCTAGCAGTTCGTTGTTTACTGCGCATTGGCACGCAACAGCCAATAAACACCAAGGGAGCTGTAAAGTCCCACATGGAGTAATAATTGCACCATTCGCAATTAAATGCGACGTGAAATTCCTCACGAGTGGTCCGAGCGTAGTGAATTCTTGGAATCTGCAAGTGGAATCCTTTACATATTAATACTAAGCAGCACGCATGAAGTAAGCAACAGCCACGTGACAAAGCTCAGAAATTGTGAAGGGTTCAAGTGCAAAAGTCAAAGCACATTTCAAAGAAGTTTGTCAAATAGGATGAGGAGAAGCCCTTGAATTACCGTCTTAAACAATGACAATTTTTGCGTCATTTGTTTTCGGGACGATCAATTCTACTCTCTTTGTCATGTTTCATAAACTTTCATTTCACCATATGCATGTAGTAGGTTTTGGCAACCAATGTTTTGCCAACCAGCTAAGCATGGAAACCCCCAGCGCCATCTACAGTGTATGGTGCATCAGGCAGTGACAGGCACACGAGATTTACTACAGCAAATTGGGACGATTTGACTAATACATGTACTGTACTTGCACAACTGCACACATTTTGAAGAACCCGATCATTTACTACGTTTAAATGCAGACTTAAATTGCACTTTAATAAAATCCACTTCAATCACGACCAGTGCATGGGTCACGTTTACATGACCATAGAAAGCCCCTGCTTTTTCAGATTGAAACACGGACCTTTACTAATACCAGATACAGCATACACTGTATGCAGACAATGCAGAAAATCTGCTAAAATAAGTTAGTTACATACTGTACATGTATCGAAAATGCACCAAGTAGGCTTTGCATGCATTAGCACACTACTGCACAATGGTAGGCTGGTATCTACAGTACATGTACTGTCGTATTGTGGGCAAATTTGGAGACTACTGCACGTGAGTGCTTTAATTGCTGCATCTGGTTTCAGTTATCCCAAGCAAGTTTGTCTCAATTAAAGCCGGTTAAAGTCTGTTTAAAATGTGCACATAGTCTTGGTTATTTGTCTTCAATCAAACTCTCTTGCAGTTTCTCAAACCAAATTCATAAATTCAACTTTTGGTAAGACAAACACGTTTACATGCAGGATTTTGTTTAAAATGCAATTTTATTTTGCATATTAACGAAATAAACATAACAGCCAGCTAGCAGTTTTGTTATTTGGTCGCCTTTTCCAAAATGGTGTGTAATTATCAACGGGAAAACTTGACTCGTCCCTTATTTTGAGATCATTACGGAAACCGTGTAACTAGACCAAACTAGTCCATCGCAATGCACCGTAAATACCATATTTCCCTGGCTCAATTATGCTGTCTGCGAGCCAATGAAGCTTTAATGGGATCGAATACCTTGAAAATTGGGTGCATTACCAGGTCGCAACTCGACCTGATCAACGGAAATTTTACGTGATCGTGTTGCAACGCAACATGTGTTTCGTGTCTGGAGACCTGGCGACGGTTGCCAATTTCGACTTTTGTACATGTAGGTGGCGTTGTTTTCGAAAGAAAGGCCATTGGCATCTTGTTGTTCACCTGTACGGCGCACCGACCATATTCGCACGCCGAAAGCCACTTAACCCCTCATCACCCCGTCCCCTGACAAGAGGTCCCGCACTCACAGCCAGCCATTTCCCCCAACCATTGCTGGATCCCCCAACCATTGCATTTCGCCAACTGACACGTGATTAGACTAAAAATGGTGGTTTGACTTCTTCCGCAGGGGGTCCTTGCTCGCGCCCCCTGCCTCGCTGTTTCATCCCCATTATAGCCATTTTTTTTTATAAATTCACCTGTGCGCACCATCCTCACAGGTGGAATTATGTTTCTGGTAAGTACATTCTGGGCACCTCAGGAGCTATGTGTTGGGGCAGCGCACAGACTTAAAAAATAAATTTCGCTCATCTTTCCCCATAAGGCACATGCCATTACTGGGTCCGTACATCAAGAGGACGTCCAAAGTTGAAAACAATCCGACATTTTTTAAGGGATTAGCCCATCAAAACTTCCCTCGCTAAAAAAGTTTGCATTCGGTAGAAGATATACAGCCCCGTGACATTCGCAGTTTTCCATTGTAAAAGTGCGTTTACACTACACAGTGTAACTTCGATTATTCAGCACTAGTTTAACCGTCAGGGATATCGCCTTGCATTTAAAAAACATCGATCAACCAAAATAATTTTTTGAAACGAAAACAACGTACTTTGACACCCACAAGTAAACTTAAATAGCATTCACTGTATAACAAAACGTGTTATATTGCGATGTTATACAACTTGTTTGAAAATGAGAAGAATAGAATGTTATTTAACATCTTTTAGTATTGATGACCCACATATGATGACCCGAGTAATAAAAAACAAGTTGTACAACGGAGTTTAAAACTTATTTGTTATATAACAATGTTTTCTGATATAGTGTATCCACTGTACATTGTAAACGCATCTTTAGCATTCTACGGAGCCCTTGTATAATTGTAATATTCAGTGGTTCGTTACCTACAGTGTATATTCCTAATGGAAGGAAATGGCAACGTTAATTAGATGTTAGTGATAATAATGATGCAGCTTTCTTCAATCCTTATCCACCAACCCCCTTAAATCTATCCATGGAGCCGCGAGGGCGCCGAGGGGTCCTGGGACGGTGGACCCCAGGTTAAGAACCCTGCACAAGAAATTAGTACTTTTGAGTAATGAGCGGAACCCAGTACTGAATCTGTTGACCTGTTAACCCACAATGTTACTGTAGAATATGCCGATCTCTGAAAGTTCACGCAAAATCTTTCAAATCCATAAATGCGAAATGGATTGAAACCCCCAGTGCATTGAGAGGAAGATGGCAATTACACGAATTTGCAGACATTTTCACAATAAACTGATCTTTTTCTCCGTTACCTCAAAGTCAATGCTCGTACTGCCATGTACCCTTTGCTTCCACGATTCTTCTGTCTGACAGTTGCTTGCCAGTTGCCAGATTTTTCTTCTTCACTGACAGTGACAGACTTTATTCGGCTCGTTTGGGTTTTTTAGATCTGCAGCCACCCAGGGCAACGTTTAGGGCATTGTTATGTCTGCCTTTCTTGCGAGGTTCGAAGAAAGACAATTTATAATGTCCCATTGGGGGTTGCAGGCAAAGGTACACGAGGATATCCCATTTTTCGTGTTTACAGCCAATGCTCAAAGGTGGTTGAACTTACCAACAGTACCTGGAGTGGATTACGTTTAAGCAGGCAAGGGATGAGCGAGATACATGTACATGTAGTTGGCAAAAAAGTTGCATCGCTTTAGGAAACACCTTTGCAGTCGTTTTGCCATTGGAGCAAAATGGAAAGCACACAAAAGCAAAATGACAATTAGGAAGCAACAAGTGGCCACCATTGTTTTCGCCTTTTTCATCTTCCTATCAGGCATCTTCAGGGGGAGCTTGCTATTAAGAGTTTTCGTAGGCCAATGGCAAGACCACAACAGGGTCGTGAAACTGGCCAGGCACGCAACACTCATTTGTGTACCTTACGCCTGAATGTTTGGATGGTTAGGGCATTTGGCCATCAACTAACTACTCTAGGTATTATGCTTTGGTAATGACGATCTTCTAAATGCCACACTTAACACATTGTTTTATACAAGTTCTAATGATGTGAAAAGCTCTGGGATAGTATATACAGTACCTATGATCATAAGATGAAAGAGGTACATGTTATCATGAATTTGATGAAAGCCAAACTGACTTTGAATTCCATATCCCGTTTGTCATACTGACAGCATATTGTATACAAATGCTGTTTAATTATCCAATGCTGTAGTTTTACTTCAAGAGATTTTCGCCTGCAATAGGCATTAACGTCAGATTACCGTTCCCCACAAACGCAAGAATAACAGCTAATTTTCATGTATTTCTGCAGCTACTCACTGGCTGCTCGCGAGTATCCTTGTAAATGTAAATAAGTAAAATTTGCGCAAACATTGAGGTTTTCTTCAGAATGCTGTCCAAAAATTGATCAACAAACATGTTACACAGAGGGCAATCAATGTTCCCACATACAGCACCACCTGGTAAACTAACATCACGCAAAAAGGCCACAAAAGGCCACCCTATTCTGAAATACGCGGTTTATCTATTTTACACCATAGAAAGTGTTTTCAGGCATCTCTACGAGACCAGAATTCCTGTAAGAAATATACCCCGTGACCATGAAATTGTGTACATATTTACTCAGAAAGAAGAGAGACTGGCGTGTGTTTTGGAATTGCAGCGAGGTGTTAGATGACCCTTTATTTGACTAAAGAAGTGCCACATTCTTGAAATAGGATAATAGTTAGCAGCCCCGTAAAAAGTTACTGTTAAACGCAAGCATGGCGCTTCGATGAATGTAAGCAAAAAAATTAGCATGACCTTAACAATGATCATCATACACTGGCAGTCGAATTCACAGGCACACAACGTACCAAAGATGGACCACGAGGACCCGCTCACCAAAGCAAATGTTTGCCTGTTTACTCTGATCGCACCAAGGTGTTATCCTCTTCACCCCAGCCTTCATGTTCAATTTACACACCACTGACAACATGGCGTCAGGCAATCATTCCTCGAAAAATGCATTGAAATTCAGCACCAGGTTTGGGATTTGAATGATAGGTTTGGAACCGGTCATGACAATGATGCGGTTAAATCACGGGACAACATTTTTATGGCATTTTCCGATGCTCAAGACTGGCCTTCTATACGACGTACAGTGTATATACACATCCACCTGTTTTTATTGTTACCTTTGTCGGCATATCTTTGCAGATATGGTGTATATGCAGTCAGATAAAATCTTGCGTGGTGAAAATGCATAAATAAATATACGTGGCCCGAGTTAGGCGGCACATTTTTAGGCAAATTTGCGGGCCATTCTTAAGTGTGAACCCCTGAAAACAATGATGCCGAAAGTTTCAACTATCTGTATGGATACCACGAAAACGTGAAAAAAATCATGCTACATGTATACTCACAGTGCAGATTTGTCATATAAGAATATTTAGCCCAATAAGTTCGACTATTTCCATATATTTCACCTCTTTTATCGAATATTGACTTTCAAAATTTTCAATCCTTCCTTTCCTCCAGTGTCCATAGCAAGTATTTTCAGTTTCCATCATCCTTGTGAGTCCACTGAAATAATCTGATAGTCTGAGTTATACAGTAGATATGTTATATGGGATTGTGAACTTTCGGAACAGTCAACAAACATTTTTTCGTGAAAATCTGAAAAGCTGTGCCATCTGGCCATTGCGATTTTTTTTTCTAACTAAAATCGAATAAAGCGAAATGAAATTAAATGCACACTGCATTATCTCTACAATATATTTTCAATGTTAATTTTAATTTCATTTGAGTTACTATCAATTTTTTACTTTAAGCCTCAGCCCCCATTTACCCAACGTCCATAATTGTTATACCTAAGATCGTACTAGTATGTAAGGTGGTTGGATGCATAAGGTCAAGTGCCTAAAAACAGCCATTTTTGCTGGTATGAAATTGCCAAGACAATTTCTAAAGAAAATAATTAAAGTGGATATCACCTGGAGGGATGAAAAGGAAGTCTTAAAATGAAACGGATTAATTAACGGGTAAGCCCTGGGTTTTTCAACAAAAACGCAAAACAAAAGAAAATGGCGAGGGGAAAACTTCGAGGTATACATGTAATTATGGCAGTAGAGGTGGAGTGAGGGGATTTACTCTTAACTTTTTAATATGCATTAGAAAACTTTAAATTAGGCTCTAGCTGAACTTCTGAAAGGTCATAAGCGAATATGTTTGTCATCCAAATTAATTTTGCAAACACGACAATGAGGAAAACATGCATTTTGAAGGCACATGTTTTTAGCTCTAACCAGTAAAATACTTTAAGAAGTTGGTAAATTTGCGAGAGGGAGTCTATTTCGGTTTTATTGCCCTTTATCGATACATGTAGTAAAGGTTTCTAGCTCCAGACCAGCTTGTTTCTTCAATGAATGATTAAAAGGTTCACATTAATTTATTACAGCTCAATGTGCATCTTCTGGATCTTGTTAGCATGATCAGCATATGGTCAATTGCACGCAGGCACGCGTAGGTGGATTAGGTGAAAAAATGATGGCTACAAAAACCTGATTTTGATTGTATAAATTTGCTGGTTTGTCCTATTTTCCGCTTCAGAAAGCCGCCGTTATTGCCCCTATTATGTTTTCGTGTATAAAACCATGGTTGTACTGCAAATGTATTATGTGCGCCTTTCATCAAGCGCAAAGCTCAGTACCTTGCACTCAAACCAAAGATTGACTTTTTGGCTGAACTGAACATACATGTAGAAGTGCAGGGTAGCAAAATATGATCCATGTACATGTAATGTATGTCATCATCAAATTGTTTTGCCCAAAAATGAACATACATGTATATAAAGGTATGTTTACACTATACGTGTAAACATACATGTATATAAAGGTATGTTTACACTATACGTGTATAACAAAACGTGTTAAGCTTATATTGCAAAGTTATACAACTTGCTTGTAAATGAGAAGAAAAAATGTTATTTAACATCTTGTAGTATTGATGAACCACGTAATCGAGTGGGTGTTACATGTACATTATATAACGAACAACTTGTGCAAAAGAGTTAAAAACTAATTTGTTATATTCAATGTTTTGTACATGTACATGTATGGGATAAAGCAAAATCAGCCAATTGAACTTGTTCGATGACAAGTGCGTTAGGATTGAAGCAGCAAAAATGTTATTTTAGTTTATTACAAGCGCATTTATGAGATACGCGCGCGTCGACTGGCGTGTCATCGCTGGGGGTCATCGGGTCAGGGCTGCAATTTCCAAGAATGCGAAGCTAAATAAGGGGGTGGCCATTTCCATAATAAATTGCTATTGAAGTGGAGAAGATAAAATGATTCATCATCACTTGGCATAATTCATTAAGGCACGGTCGCCAGGGTCTCCGTCATTTTTAAGGGGTTCATCGTGGTCAAGTGCTTGTAGACATCAGGGGGTGGGGAGAAAAGACCTTCCTCTCGACAAGGGGAAACAAGTAACAAAGCATTGTGGGGTCAGATACGAGCACTTGATTAAGGCAAAGTTTCGAGGAAAGAGCTCTAGGGCTTGGGATATTGACAAGCTTGAAGGACCGATTTGCATCTTAATTAAATCTTTAACACCTACAGCGTCCCGTGGAATGCATAAGTACTGCCTTGTTGGCCACAGACCCCATATAGGTCAATGCAAGATGCAATGTCCACCGGATATTTGGTACCTTGAATGCGAGTAAGATATCGTGAAAATAATAACGCCTATATTACATGTGTCCCAATATGAATACATCCAAAACAAAAAATTACCAATTTTCGAGCAACTCCTTCGAAGATTCGGCCACAGGTCAGTCAGGGCAGTGGCTGAATCACGGACTGTTGACTGGTTTTCTCAGACAAGTTCAGAGCCCCGTTCATAAATTTTAATTTCATATTTGACGTCCAGTCAAAAGGACAAGTTTTTTTCGCACGTCGCCGCATGCAGAATGGCGTACTCTATGGAATTCGCAAACACATTTTTTAATACTGGACAAGTTTCATATCATATTTTTATATTTTTATACGAATGCATTTGAATGAGGAGAAAAATCACAAAGTTGAGAAACGAGAATAACGAGAATTTGAGGTTCCATATCGTGTAGGACAGGAGACGTTCTAGGCTATCGGAAAAGTCGTGCTCAGCATGCTAAATTCCAGATGCTGATGGATGGGGTGTAAGCCATAAGTTCACTTTTATAAATCTTTGGACGATGATGATGATGATATTCAAGGTTTGGTATTGCAAACCTTATTAACAAATTTCCATAGATAAACTTAATAAATACAGTGAAAACTGATGAAGGCATGTCAGCCAGTATCTAGACACGAACGTGACAAGTTTATAGCCGGTGAAGATCCTGCAACATTTTATGTAAACTTCTGTAGTGAGAAGTTCAAAATTTGCAGGTGCATGTGCCACAACATGTTAGTTAATTAGAGGCACCCTTCCCAATCCAATCTGATCAGGCTTTGTGGATATAAGAACAATTCTTAGTTTCCTAACTGTACCAAAACTATTCATTCAGAGGTTTAAATAGAACACAGTTGAAAATGTTTTCAGAGGTTTAAATAGAACACAGTTGAAAATGTGAGTTAAATTAGCACAACGAATTAGCCTACACATCATGAAAATTCTCAGAAATCCAGTTTCTTGTTTACAATAAAAGGCGGTGGCTGGAACAATTTTTTTTTATATTTAAAGTATATGTACTGTATTCATTTCCAAGCCCAGCCCTCTGTATAAGTGCTCAGTGTAACTGCTATAGATTTAGCAAGAAGTTTGGTTTATCGGGATTTCATTTTGTATAACAGCTAATTTTTCGCTTTCCCTGTTATGTATTCATGAAGGGGATGATACATGTAATGTATATTCAGATTACTGGAAAACAAGCATTTACATCAAACCTCCTCCCAACAGACACTTTCCATGCAATTACGAGTGGATATAATGACCGTTTTCTTCGAACGTTTGCGTGCAATCGATGCAATTATTCGAAAAGTATGCTTATCTCCTGAACAATCCCAACTGAATAAATTTGTTGATTCGATTGCCTCGTGGTCCTACCAATTATTTGATAATATCCCCTACATGCATTGAAAGCAGCTCCCATCAAACGTCGTTGCAAGGAATCGCATTTATTTTTCTGTCTCATGAGAATCAGAAAGGAAATTTAGGAAGCCGCATGACCCCATCCAAAACGTCTCATCGATTAACTCTCAACACAGTTACACGTAATGTTTCTCAGGTAGACAAACCAAATTTATTGATATGCATGCTTGGGTGACTTTTGGGGTGCATTCTCCAACTTTTCCATGAAACTGATTTGCATTTCTAGAACTCCATGTTTAACAGCTGCTTCTTAAATGTATGTCTCTTCAGGTGTGATTAAATCATAAATATGTATCGTACGAAATCGAAAAGTAACTGTCAATAGAATTACGAATCACTGATATAAATGAAATAATTCAATATCGAAATGGTTTTTTTCTTCATATATATGTATACGCGCATATGATCGAGAAAACTTTGAAAGAAAACAGTAACAGCATTGGCATATCTGTAGAATTTATTCGAAATCATCTTAGATTTTCTTAAAATTTCTCTTCGATTAATAACAACCCTCAGATAATCACTGTTGGCTATCGTATATGTCAGCAAATGGGGCTTGAACATGAGTGAATCTAACCGAAGCAAACCATTTCATCCTCATGCACACCTGTTTAGCTGTTGAGAGGAGCTTTTCAAAGAAAACAATCGTGTCGAACGTCTTATAAATGTTGAACTTTCAAGTTGTTGCTTTTTGTACCTTGTTGGTAACATCTATTAAACATGCTAGTAGTCATCGTGATTAGTTAAAAATCGTTCAAGCTTCAACAAAGCACATTGTTAGGTTGTTGCTTCGGCGGATCGAGTTAGATTTAAGAAGCTCGCAGTGAAAGAATTTTTTATTATTAAAAAGGGCAGGATACGCGTGTTTCGACAGGTATTAAATATTGAACTTTCAAATTAATGTGCAATCGATTGTGAAAAAATGCCTCGCTTTTTTTCAAAGATCTATTCAAGATTTGAGAAGCGGAATAAAGTTCATATTCAATAATTACAAGCATGTTACTGCATGTTTTTATTAGTAAACTTGTTCCACTTGTGCCTACACCAGCATATTACTGGCTTTTACAATTTCACGAAATAACAATAACTTCAACGGACACAAAAACAGGTAACAACGTTTGATTGATAACCATTCTTCTGAGATCGATCTCAAACACAGGTTTTGCCCATTTACAGGCAATATTAATAATTGTAATTTAAATTGACTAATGTATGTTCGCATCTGCAAATATACTGTAGCTACCAAAACCGGTTTTTCAGGTTTTGGTAGCCTCATGCACACGCGCACATCAATTAGTCAATTTCAATTACAAATATTTGTTTAGGATTGACACCCCATATATTGTAAAAAATATTTTTAGAACACCAAGAATTTTGAATATTGCATTTGATTGGTTCCCTGAGCTAGGTCACATAGCAATCAAGATATTTCAAACGTAAAATTTTGCTTTTCAAAGTACACAAGTAAAGGTACTTCAAAAAGTTTTCGTCCAACTTCAGTAGTTCCAGACGAGAATACACTCAATAGCACTTCAAACTTTCGCAAACTTTAAAAGATAAATCGAATTTCAAGTAGGTGCCTCCTTTTTTATAGTCATACCTGCGAGCGTGCATTTGGCTTATTGGTAACTATTGTTATCAAGTTGATACAGGATTTCTTGGATTGAACAAACTTGACTGAAAATCCGTAGTCGTGAGTTGGCTTTTTTAAATGAAAAATAAAATAACAAAGCTGATGGTTCATTTCATGACTAGGCATAAAATTCTGTATGCTTGCTGGACAAATAATTCCCTCCTCTCGATTGTTACCAACCTTTTCGGTCGATTTTGCTATTAATTCTGTATAATAAATACGAAATTTACAATGAACCCTCTACTCCGCACACCCCTAGGCTAGGACTATCATTATTAAAATGCGGTTTTAAATTAAGCTGCTGCGTGGAATGCTTGGCGGCATTAATGCGTTTTAATTACTTTAATGTGTATAAATCATCTTTAACAATAGGAAGGTCATTAAGAATGATTATAGCATATCATACAATTTTTTTGAGAATGCAATAAAATAAAATTTTCTACAGGGTAGAATGGAAATGGAATGGGGAAAGGGTGAAGTCTATAGACAGTACATGTACAAGCTTATGTACTGTACTTCGCATTGGTATGCAAGATACAGTGGTTGTTTTGATGCATTCAATTAACTGCAATTCCATTAGGGAAATTTGAAATACCGGTGTATACATGTACATGTACTTAAGAAGTATACACATTTTTTTCTTCGAAATCAATTAACCATATCAAATCTTTCTCTGAAATACGTTTTCTGCAAATCCATTTTACAACCCATCTTCCCTCTTAACTGCTCTGAGAATGCCTGTTCTGATTTAGTGTATAGACGTAGCAAATTGACTGGAGAAAATTTGCACCAAGATCTCGCCAGCATTTTTTAGCGTCATATACAACCGCTAAAAGCTTTACTGCATGCAATTTCCAACATATGTTCAAAATGAGACTGAAAGGTCAAATTGTTCTGACACGCAGACAAAAACATAGTTTTATGATAAAATGCACATGATGGAAATTAATTCTACGGTTTAAGTTAAATGCATTTAAAAACTACGCTTTTTTATGTAGGCCTATTCATTTTTCTTTTTAAACCATATGTGAAGTCTGGCTTCTGGATTTTTAACGAAAAAAAATCTTTCCAAGACATGTTTTTTGCAGAAATGTACATGTATAACGCCTAACAAAAACCCCACATGCAAATACATTTTTCAAAACCATTTGTCTACATTGTGAAATAATTATGAAATAAGATGAAACCTGTTAGTGGTAACCTTTTAATTACATTTGATGGACCTTTCTGAAGAACGAGTACGTTTGGAACACTTCTATTGCAAACAGGCATTTTATGCACAAATTATTTCAAAGCTCTACCATTGTGTAATATGTTGGATATACATAAGCTTAAATCTTCCCAATATCCTACTCTATAGGTTTCGCTTAGCTCGCAACAAATGGATGCCACCTTGAATCAAGCTGATGGACAGAGCTCAAGATTGACATTGTCTAGACATCTTCGAAGACAACGTTTCCAAACTTTACTTTACAAATTGGTAATGGGTGCAGAACACGTTTCGTAATCGCACTGTAACAGGTGTACACTTTATTATTTAAGTAAGCAACCCCTCGTGCATGTAGCATTACTTACGTTGGATATGCGTGCTATGTGGGTCACTTTCGATAAAAACTGACCTTAATGCATTTGCAATGTCTACAAAAAACAACACAAAAAAAAGAAGAAAAAGTGTGGTGTGCTTTTGCCCGTTGCATAACAACGCCATTGGTCATTTCGTATCCACTCTGCTGGGGGTTGCTCGAAATTAGGCAAGATCCAGCTGTCCTAAATGTTTCACGCATGTGTGACATCACCGATCGTTTTCGGGACTCATCTTCATTTGTCATCCCCGGATGAAGAAGAAACCCTCAAGATTGTCCACGCAAATCCCCTGCCCCATTCCAAGCTGTCTGGGTCATCAGCGGGCACACTAACAAAAACCCCTCCGAATTTAACACGCCTAGCTTCTCATTAACCCCCTCTTCGTCGTCCTTCAACCCAGGCCACGTGCTGGGTCTCATCTGCCCCAGCCCTAGGAAATCAATCAGTTTTTTCCATGCTCCTCCATGGCATCGTTAACCCCTACCACGTTAGCATCCCTCCTCCTTTTCAATCTTTTCTCTCTGGAATTTCAAATGCCAGGTACAATATGGCCAATCGTCATGGAAAGCCGCGGTTCAATAGGGATCACGTCAGCTTCGTGCAGAGATGAACCATCTGACATTGACCAACTGGGGACTGGGGAGGATCCTGACATTTTTTTCAAATGGGGGGCCAAGCTAATATAGTAGGCGATTTAAAAAAAATTGTTACGAGTTACTGATTATAGCAAGTTTTCCTCTAATGTTGTTCTTTTTGTCTGGAATTCGTTGTAAAGAAAGTTTAAAACAAAACTCAGTTCGAAACATTGGTATCGAAGTATTTTGGTGTTTTTCAAGCTATTCTAGTGGCAGAATGGGGTTGAGGCCATCTGGATTGTCCCTTATTTGCAATCGTCTCATAAAGTAAACCAATGATGAGTACATGTATTGTTTGAAAAAATTGAAATAAAAACTTCTGTATATTAACTGTACTTCGATTTTGAAAGGATGATGACGTTAAATGGGCTTTGTAATCAACGATTTGCAACGTTTATGAAGCAATTAACGTTTAATAAATTTCAACTGGTCTAATCAACAATAAATACTTTATAAGCTAGCCGTTAATTGACGATTTATTTCAACCGGTCAGAAGGAAATAGAAAGTCCTTAAGATACCGTGTCAGTTTTCCAATCGTGCAAAAAAAAGCGTAAAATAATTGAAAACGTAAATTTCATTCATAGATTTGGCCGGTTTATCTGATTCAAAACTAATGTCATTGGATTTGATAAAGTCACGTCTCTGGCTAAAAGACATCCGTTAAGATAGCGAATTCATTAAATGAATGTTTCCATTTGTAATAGTTGAAAATTGATTTCACTCAACTACTTTTTGCAACGTTTTTTACCTGACTTTTACGTGCCGATAACAAAACCAGTCAGCGCCTTAATAGCAACTATTTTTTTTTCTAAAATGTGCAGTTCTTGCTAAACAATCTGTTATTTTTGTTCGAGTTCCCATTATATCGACAAATATTTAATCGGTGTTAGCCGACAGCTTTTTTGGTGAGGCAGGGGGCCGTGAAATAAAAAAAGGGTAATTTGCAAAACCGCCAGCTGTCACGTTTTTGTCAGGTTAATCGCGTGCCATGAGAAATATTGGCACATTAATGAGCAAGTTTGATTAATTTTAGGAACAGATTTTTTCACAATGTTAATTTGTGATTTTATCAGCTTTCTGCTTCAAGACTGGTTTTGTAAGTTAACCACATTAACAGTGACCAGTGTAACTATAAAACTAGACAAATCACAGAAGAAGCAGTAAATTTGTGATCGCATTTGCTTTGTTTGACTTTATCTTACTTTGTGAGCAATTGATTTATGAATTTTAGGACTAATTCGTGGCTTGACTACGAACATTCGGCAGAAAAACTTTAAAACAATACCAACAGAAAAAATTTCATAAAATGTATTGCCTATACATGTAGATAGTTTTTAATAAAACGTCAAATCATCGGCTGAATGTAATTTTCTTGCTTTAAAACGCAATGGACTAGATTGGCGTTTGATGAAAACCCTTAAAGATTAATGAGTTGCAGGGGAAGAGATGGCTCCTTTTTTCATTACTTAAAATTGGCCCACCACGCTCCTCTTTTCACATCAGTGATAATGGCTTTTCCATATTGTTGACAGGGTTTGAATTTGAGCGATGGACTTACTTATATGGGCCCAGAGCAATTGGCTTTATACTATGTTTCCATATGGGTTTTGGGAAAGAGCATGATTCTGCAACTTGTTGCTTACACAACAGTCTTTAATGGTATTTTATAGAACGAGTCTCTGCCGCCATTTACCCTCGGGCCATAGGCCATTTTTGCTTATTATAAATTTTCGCACAATTTTTTGTGCCCGTTTTCAAGCATGCATGCGTTCAAAAGCATGCCAGACAATACCTGCAAGTGGAAGTCGTGCAAATTGATTTTAGTTCCAACAATCAACGAATTCACAAATAGATAATGTTTTATACGAAAATGCTGTGTATATGTTGACAAAAATATCACTTGCCTTCGATGACTTCATACATGTAGATCATACATGTACATGTATATAGCACAGAGTCCACCCAAAAACATCTGCCCACAAGAGAGCAAGTTTCATTAACAGAAAACCTCGAAAAGTGATGGGATGCAAAAACAAACATCATATGCCTACAAACCAGACTAACCAAATAACTTGCACCCTTCTTTAAGTCAACAAACTAAGCTGAACACGATAATATTACGCAAATTATCATTGAACGAGCTTATGACAACATTGTCTAAGACACAGGCCACTTGTTTCAATGTACTTGTATACAGTACGTTAACACTATGAAATTTGTAAAATATTTTACGCAGCAACTCAAACGTCAGGCAGTTTTACTGATATTAAATTTGTATACTCTCTCTGAACACTATACTAATGCCGAGTGAGTGCATTTGGTATCGTGCAGTACCGTCGTCTGGCATGGCAGGGACACGAGCAAAAATCCCCATAATGCGACTCATTTTCCAATATAAAAACTTAATTAACATATCCGCTCGTGCTCCCCTTATGAGCTCAGAGGAATTTTAAGTGATGCGTTTGGCGAGGGGGGCAGTTGGAGAGAGGCAATAACAGATAAGCGTGGGGACAATGGTCACTCAGCAGGGAACTTGTTTATTTCCATTGGTCGTGTATGTTGGAGAAAATGGAAACAAAACTGTAAAATACCATTAAGCAAATTGGACAAAAAGTTTAAAAGTAACAAACAAGTGCTGGGCATTGCAATGGTCCACCAAGACCTCCCTTATGCCGAACTTTATGCGCTGGACTTGTAGCTAGAAAACCCATAAAACTCGAAGCCTCGGCCACGTGCTGATTCCCCCACTGATTTACAGTCAAGCTTGACCTTTAACGGCGGTCAGCTTTTTTTCTTCTATTTTTTTTGGAAGTTTCTACGAAGTTCCGCCTAATTGCGAAGAAAATTAAATAAACAGCTTTTATGTCAACATCGATTCAGGAATTTTACCAAATGGTCGCCACATGGTTGTTTTGACCATCGACAGTTTTGTGCCGAAGCATTTTACTGACCAGTGCTAATGCAGCGACTGGACAGTTTTGCGAATCAAAAACAACAATTTCATTTGATGAAAATGAAAAACGAGTGGGTGGGAGGAGTCGAGCCCATCTTGGGTGTGAGTGTGACCCCTGCAGGGGTGATCGTGCATCCACCCATGGCGGCACGTGCAACAACCCTCCGAAAATTCCAACGACCAACGTGGGTGCCGCTGCGCGCCATAATGTCCATTTCATTAGCATATTTTACACACCTGTAAACTTGTAAGTGCACTCGACAGACAATATGGATTCTGAGAGGCCATTATCTCTGCACGGACACTTATCGAGTTTCGTAGAAATTATCCGGGCAAGGTGTGGGCATACGCGTGGGCAGGCACCGTGTCCACAAAACACCTAATTCGTTATTATTGCAGTCTGTGGTTAAGGACAGATTAGGGTATACATATACGTGATTTGCTCGCCTAAATAACTCAAGGAAAGATCATTTGCCGATCTGCGAAAAATACATCAAAATTTAAAGATTGTTTTTACACGTATAACCTTTATATTACAGCCTTGATTAACTTCAACTGTTTCATCTCTATCTGTTTTCGACCTTTACGAAATCATTTTTAACCGACTTACTGGCGTCCTTCAGGGCTGAAATTTGGTTCCATTCTTCTATTCACCTGACATTTCATGTCATTTAAAGTTTATGGAGCAAAGTTGCCCCTTTCCCGAGAAATTAACAACTTTAAATTTTATAAAATACATTCTAAATCGGTGCATGGTGGCCGCATGCATTCGAAACCGTGATGTCCCATAATGCATTTCGCTTTAACAACTGCTCGAATGTACATTATGAAAAGTTGTTTGCCAAAAACCAGTTTTAGTTTTAGACAGAACTCAAATAGTCAGCTGACAACAGTTATCTTGCAATACGTCTGGAAATGTTACTTCCCCTCTTATTTGTGGCATCTCAACTTAGGCAAAATTACGACATGGTAGCCCCCAAACGCAGATTTAATGCAGATTTATGCGCGAGGCAATCGTGAATAGATAACTATCAAAATTACACTTAAATACGATGCTGTCAGCCGTCGTAAATTGGCATGGCCGTCCGAAAATTAGACCCTTTCAAGTTTTCAGCTAGGCAAGACTTCGCGATAGGTCTGTTCGAAACGTATAATTATCGAATAGTATACGCGTGTTTTTCTTTTCTTCTCTTCCCAAAATTCAAACCGATTTACAATGCATTTCTTCGGCTGAGAAAACCTGTTCTACCAGAAATAAGATACCCATTCTGGCCACAAGCGGAGGAGGATACTGAAAAGTTCACTTAACTCTGCATTTCCATATTTTCAGAAAAGAGAATTATTAAAATGTGACAGAAAACAACGCTTCATGGCTGGATTTGAAGGGCATGGCATGGAAGTTAAACGTTGCCTTCTAGGCCCTATTCCATAAAGATATGGAATTGTACTTGTAGAGGTAAGGAGTAATATGTACAAGTGTTTGTGTTACACAACAACAACAACAAAATGTTTGTGTTACACAACAACAACAACAAAATGTTTGCACTCCCATACCTTACAAGCTACGAGTGCATTTAATCAAATGGAAAGAGTTGGCCATGTCAACAAATGTAATTAAAAGTTGTTTGATATTATTGGTGGAACACAGCAGTACAAGCCCATATTTTTACAGCCCATAATACATTTGTAATTTGTTCATTGATGCTTGTACACGTTTGTGGAATAGGGCCCTGCATGGATAGTGATTATGAACAGTATCACCCCATACATGTCCATATACGGGCACGCTTGTGAGTAGGTCTACATGTAGTTGATTCGTTGTTATACATGTACTAGTACGTAGAATGACAAAATCTATTAAGTGACTACATGTGTATTTAACACTAATTTTAGGACCATCACTGTCCACCAGGGTATTGAGTTGCACTTGTAGAGGTATGGAATAATACATGTACAAACTAGTGCTTGTGTTCCACAACAACAAAATTCTGCACTTCTGTTATTACTCCATACCTTATAAAGCTACAAGTATATTTAATCGAATGGTAAAGAGTTACCTTAGTACAACTTGTAATTACATGTATTAACATGTAATTACAAGTAGTTTCATGTTATTGATGGAACAAAGCAAATAAATATAAATATCAAATATTAATTAGTAATTTCCTGATTGAAAGCGTTGTGCCTGAAAATTAACGATTAACCTTTTTTCTGTTGTTGTGCTGTTTATGCTACTCGAACGTAGCATTTGTAAACATTGTGTACTTTTAACGTAAATAGGAAAAATAGGAAAAATGGATAAAGGATAAAGTGGTATTTACAGCGCATATTTAAAAGTTGATTAAGCCTGGCAGATGTAAGAGCGTTGCACAAGGAGCATTATGGCTCATTAAAATACTCGTCCAAATCGCAATTGAAATTTCCTTTTTATCAACGTCGGATTAAACTACCGATTTAGGCGTATCCTACTGTATATCAACCGCCATCAACGACCTAAATTTATAAATTCATAGTCATAATTCAAATCTACAAATGACGGAAATGAAACCGAAAGAGCAAAGGAAATCTGCGACGAGATAAACGCACATTTCGAGAATTGATTGAAATCGCAATGCCCGGCCTGAAACCGAATACATAACATACAAATGTCTCTTTCAATTTATAATAACCAAAGGCTACAAGTAACAATTAAAGCTTATTTTATTAAGTAAATTCAAGATTATTATAAACGGCTTATATGGGGCGTATAAAATATCTTTTGTTATCAATTTACAGTATAGAATAGCCTGATTGAGCTGATTTAACTATTCCCACAAGTTCCACACCCAAGACGTCAGTATGCAAGCCAGTCATGGTAAATACATGTAATATAACTGACAAATACACTGTACAGACCAAGAGCAACTTTGCCTATAAACTTTCGATAACATGTTTGGACACGTACTGTACTTTACTGCTAGCCAATCTATTGCACGTATAACACGTAATCTTATCTAATGTCAGCCGAGAAAGGTCACTAACTGACTATAAATTTTATGCCTACTTTGTTAACTAGTCTTTGTCTTATAAAACTCTAGTTGGCAATCTGCAACAGCTAATAACATTTCATAACCCCAATTAAGCCAAGCCATCTATACCGTGCAACTGGTCTTGAACATTATAGCTAATACATGTACATGTATCTTACTGGTACTTCTTCGGGTCATAAAAATCAACAAGGGCGAGATAAAAGTGAGATACAGTATACGCGCTCGTTCAGTAATTCGATCGGCTAGGTTTGATTTAGCGAACAACACCATACTGAGAACAAATTAAAAAGCTTCATTAAAACGCTTAAAAGGTGGTCTGGCCATGAGAAAGAAACAGGACCTAGATTAACTTATGAAGCATGCAAGAAAAGCAGCTAAGGAGGTGGGTCGCTAAAATTTGATACATTTACATGTACATGTACGTTAGGTTAAGCACAATTTCTTTACATGCCGCCGCAGTAGGATTGTCACTATCGTCATTATAAAAATGAATTTCTTGAAGCACCCCGAACTAAAATCTAGTTTTAGAAACTGGGTAATGGCTGCGTGTTTCCCACTCGGTAATGGAAAACCAGATTGCATATTTCTCATACATGTACGCACATGTAGGTTTCGCCCTCTGTATACAGTGGACGTAATCATGCACGTTTTGTAATTATCGCGTTTTTTCTTGTGTCTTGAGTATTAGGCTGACCTTAGGAAGAGATTTCCAACGTCTGATTATGTCATATTACCACAAAGTTAGAATATTATTGAGACGTTTACTTATAGAAACGCAAGGGTAAATTTATTGTTTATGAGCGTAAAACCATTTGCGTCTGGCAAGCATCATCTCAATTCAGAGCATTTACACGTACATGTACTTCAATTTTTAAGTAAGAAAGTGAGCTCTGCTGAGCAAGTACGCTCTATATACAGTTAAAACCTATCCAATAACTGGACTTTTATCATTCCCCATATTATAACTGGATTTTATCATTCCGTGCATTCAACTAGAGTACTGAGTTGAATTGAATTGAAATCACTCATTGATGGAGAAACCATTAATTGCCTACAAAGTGCTAATTTGTTGTAAAGTTAATACTCGTCATCTTGAGCTCTTCCTCTGAGCAGGATTACAAGCTCCAATATCTGTACAGGTGTTTGCTAAAGCATGGCTCAACTCTCGTCCTGGTTTCGAATATAAAGTGGTTTTAACCCGAGGCGAAAGCATCTAAATCTTCAGATTTCCATTTCATAAAATCATGTTGAGAGGGCATTCATTGCCGTAAAAAACGCATTTGATTGTTTGCGTTTAAACGCGCGTCACGAAGAACAAAACCTGTAAATGGATACAGCTTTTTAGATCGTGGAAAAAGTTCAAGGCTCTCGCACTTTCTCATTCTCATCTCGAATCGCAATCTGCGAGTACGCCCTGCCAAACCGCGTTTTTCAGACCCTGGTTTTATTTCACTTATTGAAGCATCCAGTTAATTGTTCGAGCAATATAGTTTTCACGTATAATGCAATTTCGCCAATTGCAAGGTTTCGTGTATGCCGAGAGGGGTGGTGACGTGGTGTGAATTAGTGAGTCGTTTGGGGAACCCTCCTTTCCCCATTTTCAATCACATTTTTTACTTACATGTACCTTAGAGACGCCATACGAGAAAGATTGCTCGTCATATATCGCATTGGAAAAAAAACAAGGCACGATCTTCCGTGGGGAAGTTCCCTGGATGTCCGTCGATAGCCATCACGTTTTAGTGTGGGCGTGCGTTTCGTAATGAAAAACCGGTACAGGGCCAGTCGTGTGTTACTTTATGGCTCACTTTTAGGAGATTTTTATCACGGTTTTCGTGCGTTTATAAGGGACGTAATGCTGTATGGTAATTCAACTTCGAAGACCGCATCTGTGCTGTAACCTTATTCCCAAAACTGATACAATTAAACGAAATTAAGCGTATGTAATTGTGCATTTCAGTAAATTCAGTACAAACGGGTTCGAATAGTTTCATACCAATAATTATTCTGATCAGTAGTTCTATATGTGTCATAATATACTCTACAGCAGCAGCTAATCAGATGGTACATGTACTGTATATTGGGGCCAAAAATCTAGTGTTATAGCACTATTGACATTATAAATAAATGGTCATTTATTTATCAACATGTACATGTCGGTACATTCCTTTTTCCCAGCTGGCAATAGGGCAATTTAAAAAACAAATACATGCACATACATTCAAGCACCATTTCAAAATACTTTCAAAACATTGAAAGATTCAGTTCTGATTTATAGACAGTGCTGCAAGTTATAACTCTTCAATGAGCGGAACTGAACATCATATACAGTAATTTACCGAACTAGAGGCGAAAGTAACATGCACAACTGCCTAAACTACAATTACTTACCACTGTGTTCTGAGCGGAAAACCGACAGATAGCCTCCAAATGTGGAATGTAACACGAAAAATGGCGCGTAATTTTTCGAATGTTACGTCACATGTGCCTTTCGTCGTATAACGCTCAAAGAAAGGCACACGGCGTTGGCTAAACCTATTACAGCAATGTGCCTTTCTCCGTGCAACTCGCGTGTTAGAGGGGTTGCAGATAAACCATGAATTTGTCCAAGTTATTTTTTCTTCATGTCATTGACTTTACTAATTACTTTCATGGGTTAAAATTCATCATTTCTGATCTAAATTGAATTGAATTGAACTAGGTGTCGCAACGGACTAGGGGAGAGGGTTAGACCGCTGGCACAATTAGGGCCGGAAAACATCAATAAATGTAGGCCCAATAACCCAATGACGGTCCAACTGACCATAACGTCCAACAGGCTAAATTGCACTCGTATTTGGGCGTATTTTCAAGATCAGGATGAAAAAGAAGTGAAAACGATGCTCAAGTTTCCACCAAATTTGTGTGGAAAAACAAACTGCACTCAATGGCAGTCGTTGTCAACCCATGTTGACACAAATGCAGCTGCCTTACCAGCACGCCAAAACATGGCTCTGATTCCCTGAACAATGTCTCGATTATGCAATGTTTATGTAAAATGCCGACCAATGGGCTCAGGGCTCAGGGTTCAAAGGTCACTCCGTCGCTTTTGGAGAGTCCAATCTGTATTTCACTGAAATTATTTCATTAGTTTATCAACGTATCCGTACATTAGCAATATGTTATCAGTTGAAGAGAGCTGCTGACCCCATACCCTCCCAAATACCCTTGTACCCGGTCGTGTCATAGGCGCCATTTTTTTAAGTGCGCGTGGCAAGCGTGCGTCTGACTGCGAGGGCAGTGACGAGAAAAAAATACGAGATTAACGATAGCATTCAGTTGACCCCATATATCCTTCCAACATTAAATTTTTTTTTTCCCTACAGGATCTGGAGAGAAATTTCATAGCCAGTGAACCCCATGTATGTCACAAGCCTTAGGAAATGTCGCCGATCATAAAATTATCAGAGCCAAAGGACATAATCCCCGGTGTAATACCCTGGTTTTACCAGGGTTATCACTAGCACATTCTAAAGACATTTTGCAAACAACATTTTTACTAATACCATTCGAATATTATGCTCCTAAACAGTTCGAACGAAGAATCTTTCCATTACTGTTAAATTGTCCCCTCCTCCGAAATTATTACGTTTGATATTTCGGGTCAACTTGAAAGAAAGTGATTTTCAAAGGTCAAAGGTATGCAGTTACCGGGGTAACCCTAGCAATAACTAATCTGGGGCAGTAAACCTAACAATGAGGGGCTCCCCCAAAAGGCGCCATAAATTTGGGATTTACAGGATTTAGTGGGGCTTTAAGACGGGCTTATCTAAGGGATTTAGCTGAGTTAGTACAAACGTAAATGGCACTGCAGGTGAGTGAGGGAACAAACAATGATTTCTGATTATAGATGGACTGTTAGGGTCAGTTTTATGGGCAGACCGAAGGAATTCGTATTAGGGTTTTCAGCCATGGTACAGTGATGATACAAATGTTGCCCATTCTTGCAGCAATTTACTCAATAAAGACTATTATTTCATGCTTTTTAATTCTCGTTGAAACGCTGGGTATTCAATAAAAATAAATGGTTATACATGTACACTCAGCATACACTGTAAGTGTGAGACTTTTCCTCCCCGCATACTCTTTTTAATTTTTGGGGCATCCCTCTATTTATGAAAATATGTGTGACTATATATGATGCAAATATTATGACATACTGTATAAGTGAAGTGAGAAAGATTTAAGGTGTCATTCAGGTGCATTGCAACCAATATTCAAAATGGGATTACCCATGCAGGTGACTGCATGTAAAATGCAGGGTGATCATAAAGTCCTACCTTCATTAGAAAAGTGAAGTTTTAACAAACTGTTAAAGAGTTTTCCACACTCTACAGTGTGAAAATCTGCGCTTAACACACTGGTCAATAATTTTATATCCTGATAAGCAACACCAGAAAACACATTGAGCTTTTACCTGCATAATCGCCATTTTATATCATGATGGTTACAGCGCCCCCTGCTGGTACTCCTTGTGAAGCAAATATATGGAATTCAAAATTGAAGTTCTGAATTTTTCCAAACTTTGGTAATTGTAATTCTAGCTGTTTTTGGAAAAAAAATATTTTTGCAGTGAGGGTTGGGCTTCATAATTACCCAATATTGTTTGTTGAACTTCCAAAGAAACTAACAATCATTCTTTTTCCTCGATGAAATGCAACCAGAAGTAACTGTTAAGTTTTAAATAAATTCCGGGTAATCGACCGTTTTGCATTATTTGGCCATACGCCTTAGTCGAGGTATCCATTGCAGTTTCAAATTTCTTTGTGCTCACTGCTCAGTGCATTCCAAGCTGAATTTTTTTTAAATGCACTTAAAACCGACATTATTTCACTCGGATTAATGCGACAGTCTCCAAAAAGTTGCAATTGGCTATTCTCTAGTGGCGTTGTTTCGTGAAGAGCATTGCACTCAGGGTGTACTTTACCTGTCTTGAATTTCAGCTATGCATCCACCCCTTGACCCCTCCACCATCTCCCCAAATACTGGCTAGACAGGTTCGACTCGTGGCACGGCAACTAACTGCTAATCACCGGCCAAAACGATGGCCATTTTCCCACCATTGGTTGTCCAGGCTTTACCTTGCACATTGCCGAAAATCGATCATGCTAATTGCGGTACTTCTTCTTCCACCGCTTACAAACACTCACCGATACTCAAATTTACTAGGTCGGAGATCAAAGGTCACAAAATGCGGGTCACGACGAGTTCCCATATTGTATTCATCCGCAGTACACGCACGATATGCCACGAAAATGGTACAAACAATGAAAACAGTTTGCACAACCATAAATGTCTACTACTTGTTCATTTACGTCATGTTTACGTGCTATAAAACCCCATAATTATGAATTATTTTAGCACTTATAATGGCCTATGTTTTAGTGGGTCGGCGACGAATGATTCTTCGTGAAATTAACTACAGTAAGTACTCGGTATACGTGTATAAATGGGTTGCTGAGGTCGGATTTCGACCCTAAATTTCCGTATACCGTAGCTTTCCTGTCACTTCAGGTACATGTGGCAAGTGTCACTGATAAGAAGTTCACCAAACTTCGATTAGTGTTATCCCAAGTAAAATCAGGCTTACTTGGGAGAAAGCAGAACGAGACGCCAGAAACCTGTTTAATCGACGGTTTAATCGCCGATTACGCTTAAAAGAGTTTGACACAAATCGCTCGAATTATAGCCAACGATAATGTACCACAAAGATAATTTGAAGGATTTTGACTTTCGGACAAATTATTTTTATAGGTTTCTTCTAAAAAACAGACGAACAGATACCAAAAGTTCAACACCCTTTATCGATGAATGGAGGATTGTTGAGGTCCGAGGTTGCTTATTCGAATCTTTAAAAAACCTTGCCAACATTTGAAGAAACTCGTGATTTCATGACACTTTCCTAACTGACTAGTTCAGAGATAAGATAAACATGTACGTCGATGATTGGTGGGGTTTCAGATCACAAAGGCACTACGGACACAGTATCCATACAGCAACAGGGACAGTCCCCCCCACACATAAGTTAAAATTTAATAATATAGTATGATAAATAATTACTTGCGTGTAAATTAAGGACCACAAAATATGCCTTGTCTATCCAGTTGTCTGTCTATATTTCCAGCCATCTGCAAAGTTGCTTTCATGGAACTCTTTTAGATGTATGTTCAACAACTCTTAAATAAGCCAATTGAAGAACAGTTACAAGAAACGTCTTTATTTCATTTCAAACGTATTCCGTTAATTGAACAAACGATTTCAAATAAAAATAAGATTTTGATTTTGTACTTTTTGCACACATGTCACAAGACTTGAAAAGTGGTGACAAAATACAGTAATAGAAAGCAGGAGGTCAAGTCTGCAAATACGTCTTATGACCGGTTGCACAATTGTTATGACGTTAGCGCTGCACCAAAATTCGTCAGATCACAGGCACTGTAAAATTCAGTGTTTTTAATTCACGTATGAGATTGTACAACAGGTCATTTGACCAACTTCCGCTGTTTAGACAATTAAATTTGCCTGAAACGCTTAAAAATGACAGCAATGATTTATGTGAAGCCAAACAATAAGGAATGCAATCTAAAGACGACGTTGAACATATAAAACTATGCGATCGAATAATTACAATTATATACAAATTAAAATATATTTTTAAAACTCAATGACTTTGCCATGTTTTATACCAATTGTGGATAGATTTTTGACACGGAAATACAGACGCACGACTAATTTGTTCCTAAAGCAAGTTTTTTTAAAATTGTCAATGATTTATCATAGAAACACTTAAGAAAAAGCCTCAAACACTCGCTAATAAAAATGGATATAGCATAAAATTAGATAAAGCCGTTCTGGAACTAAACCAAAAACATGTGTATAACGGCGCATCTGAAAATTACGTCGAACGAAAATCTTTGTTTAGATATTTTAGTTTTGAACATACAGACAGAAACTGAGTTTTAATCTCAAATGTTTCAATTGAAAATATTATAAAATTTTTACTTATGGCTACTGATACGACCACATATTATAAAAACTTTGCTGGACTAATTATGGGGCTTCCAAAAAATTAATATAACCGATCAATTTCTTTCAATTCAGGGATCGTCCATACTGACAAGCAAATGACATCTTTCCAAAAATGGTATAAACTATGACATGTTCAAGAACGTGAATATCAACAATGTTTTGGCCTAATGAATTCACGGTTTGTCCAGCAAGACTTATACTTGCTGTAAATGTCATCAATATACTGTATCTATCTAAAAAGCTATAATACAATTTACAATTATACTCTAGTCAAGACTACATAGTAGCCTTTTTTACACTTGGCTGACTGCACTTATTGACATACTTATAATACATACTAAAATCACAGCTTGGTTTTGATTTGACAATCATTTCCTGTAAGAGACAGCGCTCGTGTACAAGCAAAACACTCGAATAGGATCTAACCATCGGTTTCAATGAGATCCACACCGCCATATTGCATTATTATATTGCAACATCGTAAAGCCAAAGAAATCACTTCTAGATCATTCACTCGTGACTTCTCATGCGTAGGCTACTGACCAATAACAGACGGTTTTGTGTAACACGTATAACGCTCCGTATACTGGTTCCATGTTCTGTTAACTTCAATCGATTTGTAATCGGATGTAATGCACATTTTAATTGCTTTAGCATTTGGACATCCATCTAATCACTAACTGAACTTAACAGAGCATGGTTCAAACCATCACACCTTACAGGTGAAGAACTTTAGTTCATCTCACATTTTCAATATTCACATCAGAAATCTTTCGACATAGAATTTTTAAAATTTGAGTCTCTAAAAACATTCTTCTTTTGATGAACTCAAGTTCGCCGAAGATCAGGAGAGATCGCACTGATTGGAACCTTTCTGAAGTGCAGCTTTCTTGACAGCTTCCCATTTGTCCATTCTTGGGGCACAAACCAACATAGGATTGTCCAGGACCATTTGTCCCATGAATAGGAATTGCCCTGCTCCGTGCTTCGCGCCACAATTTATGGGAACATGTACGGTGCCATACATGCCCCTAAAGTCTAGTTCTTCTTCGGGATGAAAAACTTGAACGTTTTGACGAATCACTTGCTTGGTTCGAACCATGAGTTCTGTCCTTTGTAGCTCTTCGTTTTGATAGATGCCAGAAATTGTACCTTTGGCCACTGAAATCACAAAACAAAAAAAAATTATAGCTATGTCAATAAAACAATAATTTCAAACTTATATTTTACGTGTAGCTAAAACTAAAAACATTGGATATCGTTCCCCTTACAGGAAGCTTCCCTCGCATGCAGAAGGGTGCAATGCGGCCATCTATGATCGATTCGGTGCAATAATAGTGCCAGGCAAATTTTACTTTATCCCACGCCAACACTTCCATAAAAAAATTAAATTTCAGCGGCATGTGATAGAAAGCTAATGTCGAATTAAAGTGCTACCCAACCGTGACTTTAAAACTCAAACTAGATGGGAAATTGACAATTTTAACATGTGAAGAGGACATCTTGTTTTGAGAGCAGCACCACACATATGCGTTCCAGATGGTGGCACTATCTATCGGCCTCGAGCACAAAAACACGTGCAAGACCAGGTCAGTTTCATTTCATTACAGACGCAAAAAATAATATATATAAAAACGATAAATACGGAAGCAAAACAAAATATTGGAATTGAAGAGAAATATGTTTGCGTGACGTCTGCCTCTTTTTCTCCATATGCTGGTCCTATTTACTCATTTCTATTGGAACATGTTCGGCTTATCAAAAATATTGTGTATTCACGTCGAAACGAGTGATAATGGAAAACGGAAAACACCTTTGTCAATAAAAATGAATTTTTTTCATAGTTATCTTAGTGATACGGGCAAACAGGCTCATACACGTTAATCGAGAACGGCACAGGTCATTACAGTTAATTCACTTTCAAAGCGAAAAATATATTTCATAAATTGAATGCAGGTAATTGCGCTACAAAAATGCTTTTTAACTATTATACAACAATTAATCATTTAGTTATAACATAGTTATTCTCATTCAAATTCTTTTCAGCAATTTTCATGACATTTACATTGGTATTAACTTTAAAAAAAATAAGAAATTTAATAGATTTTATCCCAAACTTTTATAAAAGATGATGACTAATCAGTTAGCTGATACAAACTATCTCAATTTCCCTGACTTTCCAGAAGGTGAGAACCATGCACTAGGTTATATTGAAATGAGTTTAAAAGGCGTGAACATTAACAAAGTAACAAATGAACTCGTTCCCACATTAAAAAAAAATACTAAACACGTGTTATTTTTATTATAAGGGTGGTTTCTGTTGAGCCTAACACTTGTTGATTCCAGGAAATCCATGAGAAAGTTGCGTTTCCAGATCGTGCATCCTGCTTTTCGGCACTAATAAAGTGAGCACAAAGACATCTTTTCTTTAGCACAAGACGAGTTCCATACTCATCTAGAGTAATTCAATAAGAATCACAAAAAGCCACAAGTAATTTCAAGTTGGTGCGGTTAAGCCATCTCGCAGCAATACAAAGAATTTCTTGAAGATATCCAGGGGTGAGCCATGGTACCAGAGTGAGTTTGGAGGGGGAATATAGGTGCAGACCCGTTGGAAAACAGGAAAAAAACATGTGGTGGCCATCTGTATTTTGTGAAAGTGAGCAAGTAGCTGTGTTTTTACATCTTCGTGTTTATAATATGGTGCCACTTGCACATCTGAAAAATGCGAATTCGTCGGAATCATGGGTCGCAAAACAGAGTGGGCATTTGGAACCGTGCAACCTAACTGCCAGAAGGTCAATTGTTGATTTCAAGGAAATTCACGCTGCAGACCTCACACATATTTTGGGAAATGTATGATAATTGGCCTTGTAAACGCGCCCTGGTAATTGGAAACGTGGAGCTAGGATGAACTCTTGCCAAAAATACGAGATAAATTTAGAAATCCTGAAAATTACTGGGATTGTAAGGACTGCAGTTAACTTGACAATAAAAACGATAATGAACGTATTACTGCTAAAATTTACGTAAAAACAAGTGATTTTACTTCAAGAGAGGCCCTCAGGTTGCGTTTCCAATTAACATGTACAGTAGGTATGTACATTTATTATATTGGATAATAAATAATAAATTTCTTATATGCAGCATACGCCATTGATGATTATAATAGGCTACTGTGCACCAGCTTGAGTAGCCCAAATCATTTTTTCCAATAAAAGTAAAGGCATAACTTCGTACGAAAATCAACTGTTAAATACCTTCATAAACATTGAAGACTGGATAGCTAAATTGCCAAAAAGCCTTTGACATGGACTATTATATACGTGTCAAAGGTGTGGTTTTACAAAGATGTTTTAAAAAGATAATGGAGTGGCTAGTCTGGCTAATAAGTTACATTATTTTATCAAGACGTGATATTTCATTTCCATACCTGTACATGTATCAAAAGAATTCCATTTGCATCTCATCTTGCAGCCAGTATGTAATTATTTCTTTCCCTGCGCTTATGTTTTACGGCGGTGAAGCGGTGAAATATAAAAAATATACAATATGGCCAACCATGGGTACCGCTATACTCATAATTATTATGCGCCCCCAAAAAACTGGTTATCCTTAGCCATGACTTTACATTTAAATAAATTAACTTCATTGCAGAAAGAATGCAGGTGCAATTAATGGGTGAGCCCCATAGTGTTATTCAATCACTATTAAAAATTCCTCGCTGATACACCTAATAGCAAGCCGTGAAAAATAGGATTTTTTAACCAGTCTACCTTAAGTGCAAGCTTAATCGCTTTAATCAAGTGCCACAATTGGCGATTAATTTACGAACAGCTGATGAGATACAGCCATTATCAATTACAGGCTACGTGTATAAGTGTTCTGGCTAATTAAACCCCAAAATGCATTCCAATACAAAATAATGCAAGGGCTACTTAAACCCTATCGTGCTTAGTTGAAATTAAAAGCACGTTACAACAATTAATCATCATCGACAGAAATTAAGATGTCAAAATTGTACTTACAAAAATCAGCAGTGCAGTATTGCCTAAGTAATTCTGTTTCACTACATGGTTTGCATTCTGAAAAGAAAAAAAAATGAATATTTATAGTACACGAAAGAATTTGTATCACCAATTATTGGACACGTGCAACGAAATCCTCGAAAATTATTTCAACTATATAGTAAAAAAAACGATTAATAATTCAATGCGCATTCGTAATATTAATAGTCAAGATAGGAATCACGTGATAAAACCCAAGGTTTTCAGGCCAGCAGGATCATTTCGGGTCTACAAGCCTTGCTCAAATAGCGTTGGGTCAACAGTAATGGAATCGTCACACGAAGGTCTATTCAGCCACCTGTGACGGTCATGGAAGATTACTTCACTTCGAAGCTTTGGAAAAATAGTTAATTAAATCAAACCCAATTTATTAACTTTTTAATTTCATTTTTCCGGCGATAACAATCGAAATAACACGAAGGAGTGGTCTCCACTCCAATTTTTTTGCATTCTTTTAGCAACATTAAAAATACTGTATCGCCGAAATATCATCGAAAATGTACAAACTAGTAATTAAACAGAAAATGGTGCCACTTTTGTACTCAGTTTGTACCAAACCCAATTAAAACGTTACCTGCAAAGGTGACATTGGGACGCTTGTGCCAACAGCTAATTGAGCTTCTATAGGGTTAAAATTGTAACATTTTGCAAAGTTTAATGTTGTCGGCTTCATTAACTTTACAATAACATGTTTACGCTGCAAGGTTCTCGTCTTAGAAAATAATCATTACGCCACAAGTTTCCAATTTCACAGGTAAAAAGGTAACTAATTGCGTGGAATAGGCTATGCTAAAGTGACCACAACATTTCATTCGCCCGCAGGAAATCCCGTATAAAAATTAACAAATCGGCGCAGACCTACTTTGGCAAAAACTCTCGTAATCATTAATTAAAAGTAACTGCCGCTAAAGACGCTTTTAATGAGGAGTGCGACCGCAAAAATCCGCACATAAAAGGTTTGGCACGGGAAAGTTGTCGGTCAATTTTGTGGCCAAACCGCAAGCACATTTCATAAAACATCGTTTAAGATTAAATCCCTATTAAGATCACGTCTAAGAGAACGCCGAATTTAACAATAAAAAATGGACCAAAAATCTCTTACGTGTATTTCCATGAAAATAAGTATTAACCACAATGTACTTTTAAGATTCTTAACAATATCAGTCAAAAGAACGCAGTATAGGTAATTTTTTTTAAAAACTGATAAAAATAATCAAATTTTATGAAATTGAATACCTGAAAGGAGAGGAATTTCTCAGTTTCTCGCTGGATTTATTGTAAAATTCATTTTCACACTGGCCACATCCCTGATGGACATGCACGGATTCAACAAGAATGGTGGGATGGTAAGAAATCTTCAGATAGATAGTTTCAGTTGAAGTTAGTTAGCATTTCACCCCAAAACAATAAATCGGCCCACGAAAATATATTTTCGAAATACCACGTGCCAGCCAGTTTAACAAACCCTAATCACGGTGCCAAAAGTATAATTCGCCTCCGCCTATTGTTGCAGTATTCCCTCTCACAGAACGTACCACCCCCTTGCCTGACCACTTATTATTGTGGTCTCACAAGGCTACACCTGGGATCAGGGACATTATTTTACCTGCCACAGCGTTAAGATACATGGATACGAGGCGTGGTCATTTTGGAAAAAAAATACAGAGCGAGACTATATTCTTCTTCTTCCATGACCCTTAAATGGCATTTACAAAAACAACTACCCATAGATAGCGACCAGCAGAAGTGAACAAAGAAGGCACGTTTCGTGCTACAGTGAAGAAACCATGGTGAGGAGACAACCCTTAAGGCTAATATCGTGTTCCTAACAGCGGGCAGTCGCCCAACTCCACCCTTAGCCCAGGGTTATGGAAATATAAAAAGTTGAAATTTTCTCAAAAAGGCCAGAGAAGGTAGGAAATTCGGCGATGAGAACTTTCAGCGGAGCGAGATGACTGACCAGTCCTGGCCGAAGAGATGAACAGCCGTTTAAAATTCAGTTGTTGGTCAATACTTCTTAAAATTTGTTTTTAGATAAATTATGTGGACTCACGAAAGGCTTGCCCAATTTGTAAAATTTCGTACTGACGATTTGGATAACGAAAAAAAAAACTACAGTGTATGTGCTCGAGTTAGCGTAGGGCGAAGTATGCAGGGTTCCCACTCAAATTCTCAAGTCGATTTCCTTGACAATTTTCAGGAATTTTCACGAATTCCCTGATTTTTCTGACACGTTTTCATTCCCCTGACATCTTTTGAAATTTTCACGAATTCCCAGACATTATCTGATTTTTACTGACTTTCCAGAAAGCGGGACCTCTGGTATTGATAATTGATGAAGGAGATGGCCGTTTACTGTTACTGAAAAATGTTCCGAATGCAGGCACACCAGGAACACCAAGTGAACCAATCTCAGAATACTCTGACAATTATTTTTTTGATCAAATCAAACAATGGTCTTCGTCTTATATTAAAAATGGAAGCTGTCACCCAAAAATTAACAAATTATAGTGCTTTCACTAACTGAAAATGAGCCGCCATCTTGTGAGATTAGCCAGTACGAGCATCTTGAAGAAACAAGAAAGCAGCACAAATAAGTATAAAACCTACAATACGTTAGTACATTCACTGTATAATTGCCAAATTGTGCAACCCACTATCTTGAGGTAACGATGCCATCATTGCCATGGGAAACTGCGGAGCCAAAACTTTAATCGCCTGTTCTAATTGCCGCAAAAGGTAAACGTGGTTCTTATAGATCGTCAGTCATACAGAAGGTGCTTGCTGCTATAAGGTAACTATTTTCAGAAAAAAAAAACGCTTAAAAAGAGGTATTAAGCCCGAGGTCACCAAAGCTGGGGCATTTTCATAAACGCACGCCAATAAACCTCCATTTAAGTACACCAGGAATAAGTACACTGTTGACCACAGACGCTTCCAATAACCCCCTCAAGAATGGCTAGAGGGGTGAGAAAATTCGGATTATCTTAATTTTAGAGCAGCCCTCCTTCAAAATCTACGAATTTTCAAAAGGCACAGGGAAACGCTAGACATTCAGTTTACAGTTTTTGATAATAATCCTAACCTAAATCCCGCCACACCCAAACATTCTTTCAGCAGAGTATGAAATTCCGACGAACACCCCAAATTATGGTGTACTATGAATTCCCTTAGAAAGCACTGTATTTACAACCGATTAAGTAAGGGGTCACGAAAACCGTATGCGATACCTTTTCCACCAATTGTTCACTCAAACAATGACCGGTTAAATCCTCGTTTACCAATCTTTATCGACCAATATACAGAATAGACAACTAGTTTTACAGATTGGGGAAGTCATGCAAGAATTAAAGGACCCCAATTCTGAAGCAGCTATATAATTCTGCGGAACGCTTATCAGTCATTGCAAGCATTGAATTTGAATTTTAGAAACCGGATTGAGAGAATTTTATTAGCAAAAAGTTGTACTTTTTAAAAAACAAACCTTGGGTACACACTATTTATTGCAATAAATAAAAACTGTTTATGGATAGACAAGTTAAATCGAGAGGTTTAACGCCGAATTATGCAGCACTTAATGCTTTATTTATTGCACTGGTCATAAGCGATAATTTTTTGTAGTCTCCAGATGGAAGGCAACAATAAGAAAGCAATAAAGGTATCTTCGTGTTGGCATTCCCCAGTGAGCAATTTCGATCAGTGCCCTCTATCGGAATTATATAGAGCCGATATAGTACATGTACATGTACTTGCCGACTGCATGTTGCACAAGACAATTCAAGTCGATTTCTCTGACAATCTCCTTCAACTTCCAATTATAATTCCCTGCATTTTTAAAGTAAGGAATATATTAGATTTCATCCTGTTTCCATAAAGAATGATGGATTTTATCGCAAATTTTTTTTATAACAAAACGATAACTACTCAATTTGTTGAAGTAAACTATCTCAATTTCCCTGACATTTTCACAAATTCCCTGCCATTCCAGTAAGTAGGAACCCTGTAATACATAATTTGTATATAAACTATAATGTACATAATACATAAATTTAGAAGTAAATTCAAAATTGCAGTCGCCTGAATCGTAATTTGGGCACGTGCAAACATGCTTGTAAGTAGCCTATTAAAACACATTTAAAGGCAACAGATGGCAGGACAATTTAAGCAGGCTTATTAATACCTTCTATCAAACAAACGACGAGGGTAAAAACATCCACCAGAGGGCATAGTGAAATTGCCCACTCTAGAGGCCCTATAGCCCACTGAGCTCTGAACCTGAGACTTATTAAGCAGACAGACAATCCACGCAAAACGCAGGGTGTCACATCGAAGCCTACTGGTTCACCATGCCATCAAGGAGTCAGGACTTGTGTAGCTGACAATCTCGCCATCAATTGGGAATTTTGTGGAAGGGGTTGGGGACGGATGCCCACTGCCAATTTAGATTTTTTTCGATCGGATATACAGTAACTAGTTTGGTAAGGAAGCACGTGCGCCAAGCCTGCTTCTGGTCAATTAAACCCAATGTCAGAAGTGCGCCTTGCTACGAGCCTAATTTGTTTGATATGCAACTCGCATGTCAGACGTTTCCCTATCGTGCTGCCTTGAAAAGCCATCCAAGTTTAGCTCCAGAAAAAAAGCTCTAAAACAAAGAAAATGGCGCAAAAAGCAAGCATGGCCGTCATATCAATTTCGCCTTCCCACTTGGTATCCCTGATATAATGTGGAGCAACCACCGTGCAGTAATAATGATGATGATGATCGCGTGCACAGGTGTTTGTATGCGGTGGACCAACCCACCTCCTCACACGGTCAACAGCTGTTTCCTATCCAACCACCTCGAAATAACGCCACGCATACAAAACCCACAGGAGTTGTTAAAAAAAATTAAAGACTCCATCGTCATTGGTCAGCAAGAGCACGCGATCGTGGTTACTTATCAAAATTGCTGGAAATATTGGGTAAACACCACACTACACTAACGCATAGAGCCTTAATTGAATGCAGTGTTTTAAATATTGTATCGATCTCGCATTCACTTCTGTTATCTTATGACAAGGCTATGTGGCTGTCATCGTCATATGAGGAAAGCTAAACAACAGACTCATGGCATGTTTATGTAATGACAAGTACATGTAGAAGCATTTCGAGCGAGATTAATTTAACACCTGCCTGCCTACACCTGTAATTATTTAAAGTAAAATTATGCAACTTTTTATATTAGTAACTTAACGTGTTTCATCTCTGTCTGTTTTCGACCTTTACGAAATCGTTTTTAACCGACTCACCGGCTTCCTAAAGGGCTGAAATTTGGTACTCATCTTCAATTCACCTGACAGTCATGTCATTTAAAGTTTACGGAACAAAGTCGCTCCTTCCATGAGTAATTGACAACTTTAAACTTTTATTAAAAAAAACATTTGAAATCGTGCATGGTGGACCAAAATGCATTTCATTTTAACAACTGCTCGAATGCACATTATAGAAAGTCAGGGTTCCCACTCAAATTATCCAGTTGGATATTCCCTAACAACTTTTTAGCCATTTCCCTGACATTTTTTTTAAATTAGACAAATTATGGATCATATCGCAACATTTTATAAAAGAAGATGATGATTAATCAATTGACAGCTGCAAAGTATATCAATTTACCTGAACATACCCTGACATTTTTATGAATTGTCACGAATTCACTGATTTCCTGACTTTCCAGAAAGTGGGAACCCTGAAGGTTTTAAGCAAAAAAAGTAACTTCTTAACGCCTTATTCACCCTGAAAGCGCCATTTTCAAAAACTGTCACCCGCCCACCCGACTGTTTCTTGCATGAAGCAAAAAGGCTAATTCCATGTGACGGCTTTTCGGCTAATCTCATTTAATGTACATGTACCTTCTACTGGTATCGAACAAAAAAGTCCAGATGTTTCAATTTATCAAAGCGGAGCGAGTTGAAAGCAGCATCATCGAAAAATTTGCCATTTTTTCGCCCTGCACGTCCTTTGCACAAAAAAGCTCCTTGTTGGATATCAGTTATGCCCTCAAAAAATAAAAAAAAATCCACGAAGCCTCCAAAAAACTGGAGAATGTGGGACAGGCGAAGACGGATTGGCGAAGACTGACGTGAAGGAATAAACACTCAAAAAACAGGAGGGGGATTAACGAGAAATCCTAAAGAAAATCCCACGTTTTTCGTGAATGCCGTTAATTCATTTGGCGAAGAAAGCTGGCAACGCACGCATCTTTATCACTTGCCATTTAATCTCTACATAACGTGGGTGTTTATGCACGGGGTACTCCCACTCAAACTTCCCCACTTGAAAAATTAATTCCTCCCCCCCTCTTCATTGCTGATTCACACACAAATCCGTCATATTTTTAATGATTTTTATTTTACGAGTAAACATGCTTTTTTTGTCCTTTTTTGGCTACAGTGTTCAATCATTTCCTCTTTGGAGTGAACATACTGGATATCTGAGTGGAGTGGGCATTCAAAAATAGCTGAATGGCATTCATCAGGTCCACATGCTGGTCAGCGAGCAAAGTGGCCAAAGTGGACCCCTTAAGCCGAACAATTACGGTCATTCACGTTTTTGATGTGGGTCATTTTGGACCCATTTTGACACCCAAAGTGTTCTAAGCTGCAAGGACCCACTCTCGATAATCCGCTTGATTATTCTCTCTGATGAGCTTTGATTTTCATCCTTTCAGCAGCTTAGCCTTTTATCTTAACTTGGGAATGACAATGTCACCCTGCAGCCAAAGCATCGTTCAGCACACTCGCAAGTTAACAGAATATTAACTCTGGACAAATTTCGAATGCCTTGCATCAAAGGTGCACAAAATATTTATATTTTAACACTACTTGCCTACTACAGGCTTTGTTATTCCAAATTCCATGACTCTTCAATGACTTTTTCAAGAGTTCAAACATTTTCAATGCCTATTAGAATAAGGGACGTTTAAGTTTCAAGTCATCACTAAATAGAGATTTACAGATACAGTAAGGGATTTTTTTTTGCAAAATTGGTTGACAAATGATGAATTTTAATCCAAATTTTTATTTTGTGGATCAAACATTCCATGACCCTAAAGTAAATGTCATGACTTTTACATGACTTATATGACCGGTAGACAACCTGTACTAATTAGAATGACACCTGCCCTAGCTTCGCAATTTACCGTTTTGGCTTTGGGCGATTTTAGTATTCCTAACATAGGCCTACTGTAACCTAAAACATCATTTAATTATTTAGCTGCTCATCAGCCAGGCAATCACTGCCGGCCTACGAGCCGATAGGAGAAGCCCACTTCCTCAAAGTCTCTATGACAGGAAGGGCATAACGTAAAAGTACAGCCTAAATTTGTGCTAAACATTAAAATATTTTGTTCCTGCATTACAGTGGAGCATTCACTATATACAGACGCTCTTTGATTACTTCACACATTACTTCGCAAAAAACCTTATTAAGTTAAGTATGAAAAACTTTCAGCTCAAACTTCGCTGGCAACCGTTCTTAGGTTCTGTCATATCCTGGTGTCATCACTTCCATGGTTTATTGGTTCCTGTTGTAAGACGCTGAGTGAGCAGTGAATGCCATCTTTTTTCTTTATTTATTTTACATCGAGATAATCGCAAATTATAGCTTTTGTGGCACGAAGCCTACGCCATTGTGTCGTTCAATTAATTATAATGCTCACCACGTGCACATCTTTTTATGGATCCCACCAATTCACTTTTCATACCCTTCACGGTGACAGACGAGTTCTGGTAGATTTCCTCGAAATTAATTTAGCAGAACCCGGGATCCGCAGCCATTAGTGGGCGGATGGACAGCAGTCCAACCGACGGTCACGTGCCCTCCCTTTTTCTGCGGATTTACGTCCCCATAAGTGCAATAACTATCTAAACAAATAACACGAATTCCATTAAGGGCTTGATTCATCAAATTGATAATGGGAGGGAGCGTCGCGCCAACTCGTGTCGGCCATCTTCTGCACTTAAATGATGACAATGTATGCTTAAATGAAATAAGAACAGGCTAAAACGATGCCACGCCCCTTTTGTTCCTTTTACACCCAGGCTCAAATCCACTTAGCAGGGCAGCAATCGGCAATGACAATGTAAAAAATGGTTGAAAGGTATTGGGAGTCACAATGCCACTAGTTGCGCTAGTAGGCCTACACTGTATGCAAAAAAAAAATTAAAATGGAGTCCATTGGGGGAATAATCTGATCATTAGGTGCCAATTGGTGCTAATTTCGCACTTGGATTTGAAAGTTTTGGGTGACGTAGCAGGGTTCTGGTGAGACCAATAAAAATGGGAAAACAAGTTTTTAAATTAGGAAGAAGTTGCTTAACGAATTCATTGTGTTTGACTGTTTATCAAAAGAGGTAACTGGCGCCGTAAGTGTACAAGGCCTATAATGATGTCAATTTGAAACTAATGGCGTGGACAAATTGGGTTCGTCACAGCTTTTTTCTTGAAGGATGATTTTGTCATTGAGAGTACATGCATTATAACAGCGTACGTCTAGCCTTCATGGGTCCACGGTTTGTCAATGAAAACGAAGAAGTTACATTAGGTCTACACCATCCAGTAGATGTTACAAGACGACTAATGCAAATTTCCATTCTTATTACCCAACAGTTAATCTGAGGACGTCATTAACTTCGTAGAAGTTGCATCATTCCTTAACTTTAACCTGCAATTGAAACGCCTACATTTAACAGCTAAAGGTATTGAATTTTTTTTACAATTTTTGTGCACAAACAAGAAAGAATGTCTTCTGAGTGGAAAACAACATCACCCGAGCGAATTAAAAGTGAAAAGGCACCAAAATAGAAAACTGAACAACAAGCAACTAATGCAGCCAAGGGAGTAGCAAAACAATTTTGAAACTTACTGTAATTAGTCGTTGAGATACCAGAGGGTCAACGTGAGGCTTATGCATAAAAGCGGTTAAATCCAGTGGCTAAAAAATTACAACTTTCAATTTCCCATACGTCTTGGACGTGTTAGCAACCGATTATCTGCTAAGCAAATTTAGCACTTCAGCCAAAGGTTACCGCTTGTTCAGCTGAGATCAAACTTAATTCTTTATTTTAGTGACAACTCAGCGTTTGTCCATGTTCTTGACGGGAAGTTCCCCTCCCACCCCTGCCATGTTAAAATATTGAAAAATTGTAAACATAACATCTCTGCGAATAATGAATAAATCGTCGTGATAAGAATGTTGCTTGATAGTCTGGTTACTTTTGGAGGCGACAATTCAACTTTAATGAATAAATGCCCTTTGATTAATTAATAAAAAAGATAATTAATAATTCGAGTTG
>JAQGAF010000303.1:0-58398 GCA_034687865.1 Kryphioiulus occultus
AGAAGGAGGTGGAGGACATTGTGCATGTTATGTGTAGGTGTGAGGCGCTAAAAGAGTACCGGATGGGGAGGGAGTCTACCTCAGTGGAGAAGTGGCTTGGCTTCGCTGGGGAGGGGCAGGAAAAAGAAGACGTCATAATGGCTGCGAAACGCATGTTGGGAAGGTGGTGGGTTTTAAAACAGCATGCGATTACAAGGGAAGCAGGAGTGGTTCACTCAGAAGTAGTAGGGCGGGTGTAATCACACACCCGGTTCCGTAGCGCCTCCAAACAGAGGCATCCGTCTCAAAGGATTAGCTACACAAATCCAATCCAATCCAATCATACCATTTCAAAAAGTCTAACGAAAAACACTTATTTATAACAGAAAATAAATACATGTACCTCTGGTCATTGCTGTTACTAAAACAGTGTAACTGGCCGAATGTTCAATCCAATTTCCCTGGCTCTAATAGGTTTACCATACACTTTAAATACTTACGTCAGAAAGGGTCAAGTCATATGCGTTTAGCCTACCACATTTTAAACCTTTTGAATCATTAATTCGTTGGCAATAGACCCAGGTCCGATGGGAAATGAATGTCTAATAGTAGATTTTAGCCCACAATCGGGGGTGACAATCCCAAAAAAGAATTGTGTTGGTATTGAAACTGAATTTGACTAATTGGTGTGCGCATGTCAATTAGTCAAATTTAATTTCAGCTCATAAGGACAAGAAAATCAGATTATTATTTGCTGTATAATGATCCATTTTTCTTATCATTGCTAGTTAGGCTAACAGTGTGGTATAGGCGAAATGAGCTGTTCAGGCTATAACGCAGTAAGGAGGTCGAATTATATAGGAAATATGGGAAAATGAAAAAAAATATAGGAAAAAGGAAAAGAATATCGGAAGAATTTAGGAATTTTTTTTCTAAAAAAATCAGTAACTAACTGCAGTTTAAAGCGTTTCCTACTTTTTAGTTGTAATTGCTCAAAGGCATGTGAATACGAGACTTTTGTTCGCATTTTTTTTATATGCAAATATCTGATGAGAATGCCATAGGCAATTTTTTAAATAGCACTTTTTTTTACAAAAACTTAGCTACAAATGGTGGATTTCAGATTTCCTTTTCTAAGAAATTGTATGTGTGTAAACACTAACATTAAGAGCACGCCGTAGGCGAAGGTTTTGTTAAAAAAAACTAACGATAATGCATTTTTAAGACATTTTTAGAAATACTAATAATCAGCAGAATGTCATAGGAAATTTTTTAAAAGAAAACCAGAAATGTTAGGTTTAATATCAATTTACGCACACATTTTAGCCAGTATCTGTTATATTTTTCTTTGCCACAGCAGTTTGCAGTAAAATGCATAGGAATTTTTCCAAAAAATAGAGGAATATATAGGAACCCCTCAAAAATATAGGAAATACAAGAATAACTTAACAGCCTGCTCATGTGAAGTTGTCGGATAACTAGAACTGGACAATAGCAATCGATTGATGTGACTTTTAGCCATGTTTCAGTTCAGTAATTTTTGCAAGCGAATTTTGAATGTTTCGGATTTTTCGATTGTTTCAATACGTTAACTTTTCTCAATTTTTCCCATACAACTCTTTCCCCAAATATAAGCAACTCATTGATGTTGTCGGATAGCTGGAACTAGTCAATAGCAATCGATTGATGTGATGTTTAGCCAGGTTTTAGCTCAGTAAATTTTTTTTGAGAACTCTGAATGTTTTGAATTTTTCGATTTTTTGGATATTTCCAATTTTTCCCGTACAACTCTTTCCCTAAATAAAAGCAACTCATGTGATGTTGTAGGATAGCTAGAACTGGTCAATATCAATCGATTGATGTGACTTTTAGCCAGGTTTTAGTTCAGTAAGTTTTTCTAGCAAATTTTAAATGTCTTGGATTTTTCGACTTTTCGATGTTGCTTCATTTTTGTTAATTTTTTCCATACAACTATTTCCCTAAATAAAAGCACCTCTGTTGATGTTGTTGGATAGCTAGAACAGGTCAATAGCAATCGATTGATGAGACTTAACCAGGTTTTAGTTCAGTAAGTTTTTCTAGCGAATTTTGAATGTCTTGGATTTTTCGACTTTTCGATTTTGCTTCATTTTTGTTAAATTTTTCCCATCAACTCTTTCCCTAAATAAAAGCACCTCTGTTGATGTTGTTGGATAGCTAGAACTGGTCAATAGCAATCGATTGATGTGACTTTTAACCAGGTTTTAGTTCAGAAAGTTTTTCAATATTTAATTTAGTTTCAATTTTTCCCATACAACTCTTTCCCTAAATAAAAGCAACTCATGCAGGCTGTAAGCAGTCCAGATGTCCAATTATATATGAAATATAGGAAAAATTAAAAAATATAGGAAAAATATAAGGAAAAGAATATAGGAATTTGTTTCTAAAAAAATCAGTTAATAACTGCAGTTTAGAGCGTTTCCTACCGTTTAATTATAATTGTTCAAAGACATGTGGCCAGTTGGTATGCAATTTTTCACATTTTTTCACATGCAAATATGAGACTTTTGTTCACATTTCTTCATATGCAAATATCTGATTTTTTTTTTAATTTTCAACAAATATTTCAGAAAACTTTGTCACAACCAACTTAATTTTAGAATGGCAGGCTTTTGCGATCCATCTACAATAGGCCTATTAAGAATTCCGTACTCAATTTTTTTTACAAAACTAGAAAAACTAGTGTAAATATTAACATAAGAGAACGCTGTAGGCCAATTTTTAGAAGAAAAAAAAAAACTAGCCGTAATGCATTTTTAAAGACAGTCTTAGGAATATAATTATTCAAGAGAATGCCATAGGCAATTTTTTAAATAGCACTTTTTACAAAAACTAAGCTACAAATGGTGGATTTCAGATTTCTTATTTAAAAAATTGTATGTGTGTAAATACTAACATTTAAGAGAACGCCGTAGTCGAAGGATTTGTTAAAAAAAACTAACGATAATGAATTTTTAAGACATTTTTAGAAATATTAATAATCAACAGAATGTCATAGGCAATTTTTTGAAAGTAAACCAGAAATGATAGGTTTAATATGAATTTAAGCGCACATTTTAGCCAGTATCTGTTATATTTTTCTTTGTCACAGCAGTTTACAGTAAAATATAGAAATGCATAGGAATTTTTCTAAAAATATAGGAACCCTTCAAACATATAGGAACTATAGGGATCCCTTTATAGCCTGGCTGTTCAATGTACTTCATTTGTTCCATGATATTCCAGAGCTGAATAACCATGAATCATAACTGAAATAGTTGTTTGTGACTATTTATTTTTGCTCAGAACTGAAAGAAATTGGTAAATTTCAAATATAATTTGTATAAAAGTAGACGTTTATATCATGAAACACGAATCATATCATTACGGCAATAGATTTTCCATGAGATGATTCAATTTACTACGGTAAAAAAACAACCCATAATACATTCTTACCAGTAAAATTTGGGCAGTAAAAAACTTATTTACAAATAAAAAAAAATGCATCAAAGTTCGTTAAACTATCTAGTCAATTAAGCTTGAGTGCATATACAAACAAATTTAAATTGAAAAAACTGACAGATAAATTGGCCCGGGGGTTCTGAAGATACGTTTTTAAATAGAAATCAGGCGTTCACATAACTGTGCAATCCAGATAAACGGGCCAAGCAATCAATTAAATGGATATTTAAAATTCAGAAAATTGCTTACTGAAGACCAACATACTGCTCAGTTTAATTTATTACCTGCAAGATTACAAATCATTGCTGCCACTTTTTTATGTTCCTCCACCTCCTGATGTGCCGTGTCGAGATCTTGTTGCAGCTTTTTTATTTTAGCCTCTGCTTCTTTGGACTCCAATTCGTACTGATGGCAACGAGAATTCATAGCCGCAACATATAATTGGACAAAAGCAAAATTTCTATATAAAGCCCAAATATCAAATGGGAAACAGCGGCTACCCGATATTGTGCACATGCATATTTAAATCATTTTACAAATGACAGTTCTCAATAAATAGGATGATGCCCTTACCGTCCGCGAAAGGGAAGCAAGTTTTTCGTCACTTGCATCAATTGTCTTTTTGAGCACGACGATTTCCTCTGCTTTGCTGGAGATATTTTTATTAGCATCGTGCGCCTGTGCTTCGACTTTCTGCAATTCTTGATACATATCTACCATGAAAAGATATTGCGATAATGAAGGAAGTGCTCATCGAGCCCAAAGCAGTTTCCCAATTTCAGTTTATCACTGAATATCAAGTCTTTACCTTTCAACGTATTTGACAAAGTTTTTGTGTCGCTCTCTAACTTCATTATTTTTTCACTCGAACTAAAAACACCAAGATTTTAAAAATCAAAATTTCGATCAAATTATTAATTTAGAAATGAATGTATTTGATATCTCACAGTTCTTCAGATTGCTTGTAGGCGTCATTTTGTTCCTGAAGTACGCCAATGAATTTTATCGTAGATTTGTGTTCAGCCTTCATTCGTTCCATTCTTTCAGAAGATGCCTTCAGGCTGCATACAGAAAATAAAGCAAAATGAACAATTTCTGTGACTAAACCATTATCTGCTATGACCAGGCAAGTAGAAAATAAAATGCTTCAATTTATATTTTTTTGAAATTAAAGTGCTGCTTATTCTTCGGTATCAAATGGTGAACAGTTTTTGATCACATGACACACAGAATGTCTTGCTAAAACTGAAAAGCAAAATTGGCATACTTTGCTTGTAAGGAAGCATTCTCATCCTTAAAGTCATCAATTTTTTTGTCTAATTTGCAAGCATCTTGTATAGCAGCTTCCAGCTGCGTCTGCACATGCTTCTGGCCCAGTATTGCCTTGGTCGTCTCCTCCTTGGCTGCTTCGCTGCGACGCTCTGCTTCCTGTAACAAGCATCGTAACTGCAGACCCTGAAACATGCAACAGGAAAGCACATTTGGTGTAAGGCAAGGTTTTCTTATTGATAAACATTCTTCAATCGTAAACTGCAGGAAAGTCCTACCTCGGCATCTCTCTGTGCCCATCGGCAACGGTACTGGGCCAAAAGCTGATCAGCCTGTTGCAGAGACACTGCCTTTGAATCTAACAGAGCTTGTAGGTGTCTTTCCTTCAACTACATATACATTCTGAATTATACATCAGTGGTGGATGTTGAAAGGAACAAACTTTGCAAAATAATAGAGAAATTAAACGATCACCTCGTGGGAAGAAATTTTGTGCTCGTACATCTCCATAACTTGGGATGGCAGCATGTCTCGGATCTATTTAGCAAGAATTCATCTTAAAAATCTGGGAACAACGAAGTTAAATGACAATCAATTTTGTATTTACTTCTAAGCCACTCTCCATCCTGTCAATGAGATTCGCAATGGATGCACCAAACGTTGAATTTTCAACAGCCTTCACTTGTGGTCGGGGACACAGTGGCTGTGGAAATATGTTTGTCACAGATGGTGCGTTAAAAATAGGTTTTGCGTCGAATGTGTTCTGCATGCCAGCAATTTGTCGAATGTTCCACCTCTTGATACATTCCACAAATCTGAGTTTGAAATAGGTCGTTATGAACCAATGACATTGATTTTAGTAGTTGCCTTGAGCAAATTTCCAATTAAACAAACCTGGTTATCGGAAAATTGGCTAGCTTATAGCCTAGGTGCAGAACTTCCAGGAACATCTTAATAATCTTGTCGTTATTAGAGCCAAAAGCAAGAGCTAAAACGCTCATTAGCCTTGTATCCTGCAAATAGCAACTATTTATTGAGATACCTGAAGAAACTTTAGAAGAAAGGGATGTAGGTAAGAAGATGGACAACTATTGCATTGACGAAAAATGGCCCCAATTTCAAACTAACACTCATTTTTAAATGACTGGTAGGGCTGTACCAGTAATTATAAAATTCAAATTTTTAGACAATATTTCATTAAAGTATACTGATAATAATAAACATTCAAAACTGGGATTTACCTGTAGATACTGATAAAGCTTATTTTCCATGTCGTCGACTGATCCTTTGTTTATCATCATCAGTGACAACACATACAGAATCACTTCAACGCTGGTCTCGCTATAAGAAAAACGTCAATAAGATGCATTCTACTTCAACGACTTCGTCAAATGATCAATACTACCTCATTATTTCACATAAATTGCTGGTATCTGCTGTGCTCTGATTTTCCAAGATAGCTTCCATCAATTTCAAGCATACATCCACTGTGAGATGCATGGCCACCTTACCCGCATAATTCTTGTGTGCACACAGGCGTGACAACGTGGTTAAAGATAAATCACATTTGAAAATACAAGTTTGTAGCACCATATTTGGAATTCACAAAGACACTTTTTATGAAACTGTAAATTTAAAGGATATTTTCCAAAATAGTTAGGCTGGCAACAGTCTTTATGCAAGCCTTTTCAAAGTTGACACCAGGTGCTTGAAATATAGTTGAAAGATCGTCCATGATTATGGCCAAAACAGTGTCGATATGCTGTCCAACATCATACCCATTAGCAGCAAGAGAGCTAAAATCCTAAATAAAACAATTTCAAAATTATCCCTGAAGTTAGCAATCAAAATGATACTGTTCAAAATTTAAATTTCGAAAGAAACTAACCTTCATAAGGAGCAAAAATTTGGCAGCCCAAATTGGTGTATCCCACATAGTATCTAGCTTCTGCTGGTACCAATGGGTGGCCACCAAGAATGGATCAAGTCCTGTAAGCGAATTCTGGTAGTGTTTTGAAATTAACGGAATGATGACACGGCGGAGAGTATTTTCAGATACTAATGTCAAGATAAGTTCATAAATCTGAAACAAATGACTCAACATTCAATGCTTGTTTCTATGACTGAAGAAATTATTCCAGTTTTGTATCGATATAAAGTGTAAGTTCGGCGGATGTGAAGTCACAAACCTTTGAGACAGTCTTTGGATGACTTGTTGTAAGTGGCATGGCAAAAATACTTATGATGCAAGCATTAAAGTATTTATATCTACAATGGAATGAATGTCATAAACGCTAAATTATCAACTGAAGAACGAAAGATGAAAGTACGAGAACACGCAACTCAGGTACACAAATGCATACATACTGTAACAGATTCTTCTGATTTACTTTATTTTGCAGCATATCCACCAAAAGGTCCACTGCAAAACACTGAACATCAAGTTCTTTTTGAACTAAATTGAATATTAGCTCAAATGTCTTATGGAGATTGGCCGACTGAAAGAGCTAATTTAGCCAAATGCATGGATTAGAATTGAAAAAAAGAGAAAAAAGATAAATTTTAGAAACTGCAGAAGTGGCTGGTACCTTTATTCCAGTATCGTCCTTGAAGCTAACATTTGCTAATATCGACAATGCAGCTATTGTCAGCATACAATCGCCTTGTTCATTAGCAGTGATGAGGTCCAAGATACATCGATAAAAACTCCTTTTATGGTCCTTAAAAATGTTTTCAATGATCTCAAAGAAATGCACTTCTACAAATCGTTATACTATTGAGAATAATAATCGGGCAAATATAAAGGAGGCAGGTAATCTTACCATGTTTTGTAGCCACTTTTGAATGATTTTGTTTTTTCGACACAGATTTGCTAAAATTATTGTGCATGGTAGCCTAAGTTTGTGAGGAGGACTTATTTGTCTGGAAGCATAACAAAGAACGAAATATTAGTATTTTTCAAATTTTAGCTATGACCACGATGGTTATTTTATGCTTAAACCTTACATAATGTTAAGTAGAAATGGCAAGAGGCCATCCAAATAGCCTTCTTGATACTCTACTTCGATTTCATAAGTTGACATTTTCATTGCTTCCAGGCACTGAGGTAAAAGGACGTCATGTCGTTAATAAATATGAATTTCAGAAGATTAATTTTCGAAAATGGCATACCTGTATAATAACAGGGTCTTCTTCATTGTCCCAATGAATTAATAGGAATGATGCCAAAGTTGGAGTCAAGTGAAACGTGGATTTTAATTCCTTATTTAACACTGGGCTTTGCACTGTTAAATGAGAGCAGTCATTGAAGTAAAGCAAGAACTTCAAAATTCGAATTTATGGCTCAGGCCAATCAACTTACAGAAAATGTTAAATAATGCCAAGATCTTTTTTGCTATGCCAGATTCCACGTCGCGGTCATTCAATATGTTTATGAGACAAGTTATGCACTCCATCATTTGGAGACTGATTGCATCAACCTTGTTAGCATTATTTCCAGATGTTAACCCAATGAGTATCTAAATACAGGTGAGAAATAATTAAATTAACGGACATAGCATCAGGTATTATCAGATCAGAATTGTAGGTCCAGCATTCCCTAGCTCCACTAGCAGGATAATACTTACGTATCACATTACAAAAACAACCACAAATATTTACAGAGGTTAAAATGCGAATACACACACACTGGTGTTGCTCAGTAAAGAATTACTTACTTCCAATTGTGTCTGTAAGTTTGATGCGAAGACTACATCCCACCGATTGTTGATGTACTGCTCAGCAGCGCTGACGAAATGCTTTAGGGCAGTGTCCATAGCTGTAGCACTTTACTAAAAAAAAATAGAACCAACCATTATTCACATTGTCAGTAAATGATAGGAGGATTTGCAAAATTTTCAAAAATTCAAGTTTGTATAGGCTTCTGCTGGCATGTGTGGAAACCCACAGAAACCACTTAAAACCAGGCTAGCTCAATTGTAGTAGGCCTACATGTATAAAATTCCAAAAATGTCACGGATGAACATGTCAATGCAAATTGGGTGTCTTGAATATAAATGTATATGTATATAGGCCTACGCTATATATAATTGCTTCTTTCTACACTTCAAAGGAGTTAATCGTTTACATTCAATGAACGATCCAGTTACTCATACCAACATATTAAAAATGCTGAATCATGATACGTACTCTGTCGTGATTCAGTATTTGGAATGTTGTAAATGCCAACCATGTGATCCCCACCAAGGTTGCACATTCCTTGAATAATTGAGCCTTCAAAGATGACGGCTGAAGATGGGTCAATGGCACAACAAGAAAATGTGGATGGGTTGGTTACCATTTGGGCCTACCAAGCCAAGATGTTGACGAAGAAGTATTCAACAAGTTTCAAGAAAACGTTATACCATGATCATGGTTATACACAAGTTTCACAATTCAAATTCAAATGAATTTGAAGTTTGGAATAGAACCAAATTCTAACCAGCATGTGCAAACAAAGGCTTTTTAAAATCATCTGGAAATATACTTACACAAATGAGCTCTTGACTCATCGAATATTTTATTGCAATTGCAGTAATTCTTATATCTGACCTATTCGACATTGACGCTGTCCTTCGTTTGTTTATGGAAGAACGTAGGGCCTACAGTATGCCTAGCTCGAGTCGCTTCAGTATTTGTAAAATGTCATACTTACAGGAGTTACCATGAAACGGTTATCCGATGTTAAATAGTGATGCAAAAGATCTTCAAAATTCACTCGCTGAAATAAATAAACAATAGCAGAAGCAGTTATCCAAGGAGAGGGCCCTTCCTACAGCAAACTTCTTCAGTGAGGCCTAAGTTAAAAATGACGTTACGTAGCATTTAAAAGTTAAATGCGCCGCCAGCCGTCGGCTAAAATTTGCGGTTGTCAGCCGTTAGCCGATGTCGTCTGCTGTGTTCTGCAATCAGCTGGTATAATATTGATCGTGATTCTAAAGTTCATTTATTTAAAAGTCAAAGTCTGCGTTTGTTATTATTACGTGTTTTTTTCAGCTGTGCTTCGACTGACACGAATGATTGAATGATGCAAATGTTGTTGTGTACACATTTACTTTGGATAGAAACGCCAGCAAGTTAATGCCGGAAAGTAAGTTTTGCATATACATTTCATCTTGGTCAAGGTTTCATTTCACAGAGGTTTTTTGAAGGCAACGAATATCGAGGAGATGGGAAGTGCTAAGGTCACATGTAGAAAAATGATATAGGAGAGGGATTGGGGAAAATTTTCCTAACAGGCTAACAACGCAACGTGAAAAACCAATATCCAAGTTTTCAATTTTGCTAAACTGCACATCGTAACGAAAAATTCAGCGTTTTATTTGCAATCGAACTAACGAGTGTAATGACATTATCTCAACCTACATTTTTGATATTACAGACATCGGCGTCTGTGCGTGTTGATGAACCCTGGAAACTGAAAAAAGTTAGAAGAGCTCTACATTCGACCAACTAGTATAATACACGATGGACAAAGCAGCAGTAAAACCAAAGTCACCATTCCGTGAAGGGTTTCTTCGGATTAACGCAGTGCCCACTCATATAATGACATTTGGGTGCTGGGTGAAGGAAGATGCAGTATTATTAAAAGAGTGCAAAATGATTGTGCTCGTTTTTCCTGGTAGGCTGCATTTTACATTTATATACACAGAATTTGCAGAATTGGTGGTTGGTATGCATGAAGTTTTGCTAATGTCACACAAGACATTTGTGATAAATATATATTTTTCACATTTTAGGCAATCCAGGAATGATTGAATTTTATAAAGACTTTATGGAAACTATTTATGGTGCATTACAACAGCAAGTGCCTGTTTGGGGTATATCCCATGCTGGCCATGTCAAAATACCTTCCGAGGTTAAATCTCCTCCACTTAATGGTAAGCACAAGATTTTTGCAAAAATTAGTTTTCGAATTTTTCCTGGATGAACAAAATCCTTCAATTTTGTCCATTCAATTCAAGGTAACGAGGATCTCTACGACCTTAATGGGCAGGTTAAACACAAGATATCGTTCATTGAAAGCTACATTCCAAGTGAAAAATCGGTAGTGATCATTGGTCATTCTATCGGCTGCCATATGGCCCTCCAAGTAATGAGCAGCTTAGTGGGATCTCAAGTGCTGAAGTCCATCCTTCTGTTTCCAACTATTGAACATCTGGCCCTCAGTCCTCAGGGGCAGATGGCTATGCCTATGCTGAACTATTTCCAGTTCTTGGCCATGTTTTGCCTTCACGTTCTCTCTTATTTATCAGAACGAATTCAATTCAAAATCGTCGAATGGTATTTCCAGGGTAAAAAAGTGGCCAACTGTGCCCTTCGTGCCAGCATGAACATTTTCGATCCTAGTTGTGCTAAGAAGTGGATGCTCATGGCTCGTGATGAAATGTACAAAGTGAAAGAAGCCGACATAAACAATATTGCCCGCCATCTAGATGATCTCATTTTTTATTATGGAGAAAACGACCACTGGTGCCCAACGAGCTATTATGAAGCAATGAAAGAACGGTTTCCAACCGGCAACATTATTCTGTGTGATAAGGGCTATGACCATGCTTTTGTGCTGGAATCCAGCAAAGAATTAGGTGTACTGGTTTCTGGTTGGTTACAGGCATTGTTGCAGGAGTATTGGCATGATGATACTGGCAACGAAATGTTGCAGTGAATCAAAATCATCAACCACCCGTATGCTTTGGTGTTTTTATAATGTAATTTACGTTGTTTTGAAACATGCATGCAGCCCGAACAAAAAAAAATGAGTTGCCCTCAAAAAGTATACATTTGTGCAGTTTTTCTCTTCTCTCGTGTGCATTCACTAGTGTGCAATTTAAAGAGTCACCCAAAACATAGCCTAAATCAAAATTGTCTACATGGATAAAATTATCCAGCCGATTTGGACAGTTACTTACAATCAGTAAGAAGAATTAAGAATGAACTGCTTTTATTCATATCAAACGTTTGTTAGATAATTTATTTTTGGAACTCTTGCATAAACACTGTTGATTATTATATTGAGCTTTTTGCACTTCTCCACATTAATTATAATGCCAACAACACTTGCATAACAATCCAGACAATTCATTTCACCATTCACGTTTCATTAGCTTGTTTTTACCTTATGTTACTAATTCTCCATGTACAATTCTTGTTAATTTGTTATTACTTGTTATTTGAACTGCATTAAATCTGCATTTTAACAATTACCATACGTTTCAAATAACGTTTTTGTTATGGCATCTTTATGTGGTATTCTCCTTCAGCCTAAATATGATTCTCTTGTATCAGTCAAAATACCAGTAGTTCTGATTTGTGGAAAATTTGTGGAATTTTCCAAAAAGCAAAGCAAAGGACAAAATAATGCAAAGATTTGGACATGGAATTAGATTTGTAGCATGGCAACATGCATTTGAAAATATTTTAGTTGTGAAATTATCACCAAGCTGCTAGCAAGAAAAAACTACTGGTCAAAGGTAAACACCCTGCTGATCTATGAGTGAGTCATGCTTCCTTTGTACCAATGCCAAGTAATTTCAATCTCTGCCGATATGGTATCCTGAAAATCGACCTGCTGCACCACATGCTCGAGACATGTAACAGAAGCTTTGTAATATCTCGCATTTAGACTGTTCTACAAGGGCATTCTACCAACTATTTTCTGCAGAACTTCAGTCACATCGATGAAATTAAAACCATTTACCCAAAAGCTAATTATATCTCTATAGTATAATACGGTATATTTCAAGAAATGCGTTAGATAAAGTTCAGTAATTGTTATCATTTGTTATAAATAACTTATTGTAACTCATTCAATACTAAAAACACATTATTTGAATCAAATTTATCAGAAAAGTGTTCAAATTCGTTCTCGGAGGCATATGATGTTTTTAAATTATAGGTTAGACATTTTTACTTCATTTGTAGGTGAAAAGGAAACTACAATGTCCCTGAACTTAATGATATACTATATACATCATAAATGCCAAGTGTAGATGAAATTGAAGGCAATCATTCTTAATTCTATTCACTGGTGGTTTTACATTAAAAGTTAATTGCTTTGTCATCAAAAGCTATTATATTAAAAAGAATATTTTGTGGTATTAGCCAAACAATTATTCAGCCATTTAAGTAAAGTGGTGAGAAACAATGCATATCTTATGTTACTGATATTTGTTCATACCACATTACATCAAAAGCCATTGTATTTAAGAATATTTTGTGGTATTACTTAAACAATCATTCAGTCAATTACGTTAAAGTGGTGAAATACAATATGCATCATGTATGTCCACGTACATTACATACACATTAGTAAAACAATAGTAAGTAAATTCACCTGATTTTGTCAATAAACTACAGTAATTTGTTTTCCAATTCTTGGAACTAAACTACAATCACAGGTAAGATGCACATATAATTCAACTTATTTGAACTTTTTTGCGATAGTTTTTGCAGCTTTTGTAATGATAAAAATACTGTAAATACAGATCGAATTAAAAATTATTTGAAAAATAATTTCCATAATTTTTCTATTTCAGTTTATAAATGAAAATATTTAAAAGTATGTCTAAGTGTAACGAGTTTTGATTGAGAAACTATAACAAAGCATAATTTTATGCTATAAACAGAGTGAAATTTCTCATTAAAATGTTCTTAGACATCAGTTTTCATAAATAAAACTATCTGCAATTTGCTTTCAAATTATAATGTACATGTAGCTATACATCACTATAAATTGATAACGAACAACTTCATAAATAAAAGACTAATATGCTAGCCTTTTATAAGAAATAGTTTGAGGGTTTTGATATATAAAAATTAAAGAATAAATCTGAAAAAGGATTTCCCCTCTTTTTTTTAGCTGATAGTTTTCGAATTGCGAAGTAAAAAATCCAAAAAGCTTTCTGTTCAATACTAAATTACGAGCGTATAATTACACGATTTTTAACATTTATTAGGCAATCTCAACTCTCAAATGGCGACAACAAGCCTGACACTAATTTTTTATGACCATCCTCCCTCATAACTCGATTCCTTCCATGCCAATTTGGACTTTGAATACAGCGTATTAATTACTTTTCGAAAGCATTTTCACTGGAGAATAGAAAAAGTACCATTTGCTGCAATTTAAAAAAAATTGCTATGATTTGCATGTATTTTTTTTTAAAACTTGTCGTAAATGTAGAAAGAAAACGTTATTTAAACCTCGAATTTGGAATGTTTGTCAACATATTGTTGTAAACATTGGAAAATAAAATAATCAGAAAATTTTCCAAGGTTCATAAAGATAACGAACGGCTGTGGAAAAAAACTGGAATTTGAAATGCCCACCAAACACCAGCATTGGCCCTGCCCACCAATCCCATCCCTCCAAGAACTTTGGTGCACCACTGTACAAGATGGCGGTGAGCTGAATGACTGACTGGTGCATTTCATCATCATCAGTATCGTTTTTTTATTCTGATGCAGGTAGACACGGATTTCGCATCGTATCGCATCACATGGCGCTAAATGGACGATACCCCGGGTCGTGAAAGCCTTCTACTCTGCGTACAAGTTTCTTTGAATACTCTTCAAAAATGTGTTTAAAATGTGGGGATCGAGTATGTGTATTTCGCTGGAGGACTTGGCTGGCACCTTGTGTCATGGTAATTTATGGGATTGTGCTCGTTATCGTACTGCCTTTCCTAATAATTCGCCTGCAGACATCAGGGGCTCATCCCCACGACAAAGCCTGGTTCGTTGGAGGAATATTCGTCCTGCTGACTCTGCCACTGTCTTTCTGGGGCATAGTCCAACATCTAGTGCACTTCTCAAAACCACATTTACAGAAACATGTCATCAGGTAAGCCATGGAACTGATGGCAGTTTAGTTTATGACAGGTTGCAGAATGTCAGGATGTGTGCAAAATAAGGGATTTATATACGAGCGTGATATGCGTGGAGAAAGATATCAGCATATGAGCCATTTTTCTCTGTAATTACATGTTTGTTTTCAAATCAAGTTTCACTGTAGCATAATTAGTATTCTTAGGTGCCATTTCTTTAGAGTGAGCTGTCAAATAAAAACCACCAACCTGGCATGGGACCACCTATTTCCAAACCTTTCCAAACCAAAGTTACGATCATGATCTTGCCCTATACCTCGCTGTCATCTCACCTTATATCCAACAGTAATGGATTTTGGCTATACAAATACTAATTATGCTACGGTGAAACTGATTTGAAGATAGGCCTCTTGTTGGAAATAATGTGAAACGACAGCGAAGCATGGAGCAAGCTCATGATCGTAACTTTGGTTTGGAAAGGTCTGGAAATATGTGAACCCATGCCAGGTCGGTTTTTTTTGGACAGTTCACACCAATGATTTAAACAAATTCAAAGCATGACAACAAAACTCTTTAGAAATGCAGTTTTTTATAGGCAGATAAGAATACCATCATTTGAGGTCTAATAAAACTAGAGGGAATCCTATAGCTGTCAGAAAATGATTGCTTGTGTGGCTACCTATTTATTTACAACTATACAGACTGTGCGTGGATGGCACAAATAAATGTGCGAAATAACAATGAAATGTTACTTTATTCTTATTTGCTTAAGTTTACGATGCATTGCCAATTTATTTAGGAAGAGCCCTACTGTCACACAACCGATTCTTTGATAGTTCGCCAAGTTGCAAGTCAGATTTCATATTAGTTCAGCTAGGTATGTTTTACCTTCAGGAAGGACAAATGTGGACACTGAAATAATTTTTTAAGTGAATCAGGGCCAGTCCCTGTCATTTTCCTTAGGAGGAAACCCTAAAGTAATTTTAATATCCTTGTCATTAGCTTGGGAAACTGGCGTGAAAAATGTGGGGCTTGAATAATAACAGGAATAGAAGGAGCTAGAGTTGGGATTATCGAGAATTGAACCCCCAAAAGTAAACAATTATGGCAGGTTCTATGAACTAGGTAACTAGATATCTCCCAGATATTGATAGATTGTGCAATATTAGACTGATTATTTCAATTTTTGTACCTCCCATCAAATAACATTACAAATATGACAAACCATGCTCAAGTTCCTAAACTGTCATTGTGATTATGAAGATTGTTTCTTTCGAAAAAAGACCAAACTCCTCACCAGAGGTCAAGACTAAATATTCTTAAATCCTTTATCTGTTTAATTAAGTTGTAAGCATCATTCTGTTTTATATTGCAACGTGTGAGGTTGACATATCCATAATCATATCAGTTAAAGATTCACTTTTATGTTCGCCTATAATGGTTGTGTGATGAAACATTATTCTAATGAGTTATACAATCTCAATATGCTCGGGACACCTCAATGGTTATGTGCATGACACTTCATCAATAGATATATTCAAACACTTAATGTTCTCGTCAAATTAAACATTAGGTTATTTCCTCATGATATGTCAATGATGGTTGCATAATGGAAATCATAATTTTACTGTAGGCCCACATATTTGCACAACTTTTCTGGTGCATAGGCCTATGTTCTTTTTCTCTCAAATTAAAAATGTCATAACAAGTGATATGTCAACTAACATTCTGCACTCGGGTGTTTTGAGCACTTATTGTCGCTACCCGTGTCACCTGTTTGAGTCTTACTAAAGTAATAATTTAAAATATTAATTGTTGTCATTATTTTTCCGCCAGGATTTTGTGGATGGTTCCAATTTATGCCCTGAACGCAGTAAGTTGCATGAAATTAAAATTAAATGACATGGTGAGCCAAATATCACGAGGATATGGGATACAGTATTTTTGTTTTTTCTCTAGTGGTTCGGGTTGTGGTTTCCGCAAGCAGCAATTTACTTGGACACCTGTAGAGAATGCTACGAAGCGTATGTCATTTATAACTTCATGATATTTCTCCTCAACTATTTACACATCGAGATGAACCTTGAGGAGGAACTTGGCAGGAAGCCACCAGTGAAACACTTTTGTCCACTTTGCTGCTTAGCACCTTGGGAGATGGGAAGGTACAGCAACACTTCTTTGTAATTGGAAACCGCTTGACGTATTACCTTTATTGAAGGATTTAGTTGTAAACAATATACACGTGCGGAAAATAATAGCCTAAGGTGTGCCAATTGCAAGAAAATTCAATGTCATTGGTGCTCTGGGGTTATTTCCAGGGATGTATTTTGTCATACATTTTAATTACGTCGTTTTCACAATGACTAATGTGATTTTAATTTGTCTCTTTGACATTTAAAAACTGAATGCTTATTCTAATATAAGAAATATTTATGTGAATCCTATGAAAGGAAATCGAGTCTGGTCAGATTTGATAGTAGGCTATGCATACATATATTACATGTACAAGGATGATTGGATTGTGTAATATTTATAGTACAGTTAGACAAGTACCACTTGTTTATTCATCATTTCTTGCTTTACAGCACCTTAATAGATCGCTGCAGATTTGGAATATTGCAGTACACAGTGGTACGACCCATCACTACGGTTATTGCCTTGTAAGCACAAATGTTCTCAATTCAAATGATTATTATGTAAAACTCATAAATACTATAATAACTGAAGTTCTTTTGAAGAATATGTGAAATAGTCCATGTATATGGCGAAGGAGAGTTTTCCCCCAAAGTTGCCTATCCATATCTTGTGGTTATCAATAACCTGTCTCAGTTTGTAAGTTTTTATACCTGCTCGATTCATTTTCAAGGGATTGACACACTTCAATCTAAGATCGTATTATCTGCTTTTCTTTTCTAGATGGCCATGTACAGTCTAATATTTTTCTACAAAGCACATGCAACAGAACTTGCACCAATGAAACCATTATCCAAATTCCTCTGCATAAAGGCTGTTGTCTTTTTTTCGTTCTTGTGAGTAACTTTCTCATGCTTATTTAACAATTTTGCTGCAAAATTAATAATCGTTCAACCTTTATGTTATTGCAGCCAATCTGTGATCATTTCAATATTAGTAAACACAGGAGTGATTGCTGAATCATTCACAACAAAGGATGACAAAGTAATTAAGGCAGTAGCAAGCAGCTTGCAGGTAGGATACAATTAGCTATACTAAAAGTATATCCGAATAATCCGAAAATTAGTTAGGTTGAATCTTGTTTAGTGGTGCAAGTTTTCCACAGTTGATGTTGTCAAGAAATTGCATGCAAACGATAACTAGATCTGGCATGGGCCAAAATAACAGAAAATACAAAAGGGGCCTCAAAATTAGTGTGAGTAAATGGAAATTATGTTCATTATCATAACCGCCATGTGCAAATGTTTTATTTCAGGACTTCCTAATTTGCCTCGAAATGTTCTTAGCTGCACTAGCCCATCTCTACGCCTTTAATTATAAACCTTACGTCGACCCAAATAACGAACCAGCTCCATGTTGGCAGTCTTTTGTGTCCATGTGGGATGTGTCCGACGTAAGGCAAGATGTGTCCGATCACATCAGAGGGATTGGTGAGTTATGTGACATTGCACATGCACCGTAATCTAGTAGAACAGAATGCTGTCATGTAGTTTGCTTGGACATTGCTCATACTTTTGTCTTTGCATTGCTTTCTGGCTTTCAAAAACCACCCTAGCAGAAGCTTTTCTAGTAACCATTGTAGTAGTTTCATGTCACAATTATCCATAATAAGTCACCCATTCGGTCAACACCAAACCTCAACAATGGTGGAGATCACTCAAACTTCTGCCTGCTTGTTGGCTGGGATATGATGTAGTAGTTCCTTAGTTTTGGAAAGCAATGACACTCATGTCTTTTTGCCTAGAATCGCTTCACATTTTCAGCTAGTATTACTAATTATCGCACCATTGCATCCTTAATTTAATTTTAATGTCGTTTTCAATTGGCCAATGTATGCATTGAGGCATGTGAAGTCTGACCTTTGTACATGTATATGATGTCATGGTTTGTGCACAACTACATAGAACGAGAAATTCATCCAAATCTCCTAAAAAGCGCAAGGCAGCCTGCAAAGTCCAAGTTTGCATCAGTGTTTGTCTAAATGTCTTTGAAATTTCCCGACAGCAAAAGTCTGATTTTTCTAATTTGATAATTGGCGCCAGACTGCACATTCAACCAAAGTTCACATCCCCAAAAATCTAGGTTCATCCGTACAGAGGTCAGTGGTAAGGCCAAAACCGACCCCAGTGACTAGTCCTGACGAACGCACCTGCCTCTTACAGCCCGAGCAGCGAGAAAGAAGCGGAACAAGGGAAGACCCCACACGGGGTCCAACGCAGTCATCGTCGATAACGCCTCCGAACAGACCATCGAAGCACCAATCGACTCCGATGGACCGTTCGACCAACGACTCTGATGACGAAGGAAAGTACGTCCATGGCAGTGGACCAATGGAACAAAGCTTAATTGATTTTACATCAGATGCTAATTGCTGAATCCCTGCTTAACTCATTTTCATCGCCCTAGAGGACACAGAATTGCGTTTTTTGCCGAATTATGCATTCACCCTACAATCATATGCTACAACCATAATTTTCCACCACATTCCATTGCTTTCTTGAACATATCTAAATTGCTTTATACATGTACATTATATTTGGGCTCCTGCATGTTAGCTATGCATAAAAAATTGTAAATAACTGTTAGTAATTGAAAACGTGAACGTGAAACCCACATTTGCCATTTCACATTTTGTAACATTTTTGTGTTGATAAGGGATTGGCAATAAATGCAATATTTTAATAAATTGTCTAATAAAGAATCCGTTATCACTATGTTGCAAGCGAATAAAGGTGAGTGACATCATTGATTTGGTGATGTTGTTTACACCTGCTAAGTCAGGTCAGGTTCAACAACAGGATTTTTGAACTTGGGTTAGTCGTGGAACTAAGCTTTGCTTGTTTCTGGATCGAAGTAATTATTATCCAAGATCCAAATCAGGCTAGTGTCAGTGTGGCAAGCCCTGGACTTTTTTTATTGAGAACTGGAAATTACGTGCTGCCGTGATCTTATTTATGCAGTGGATTAATCCTGAAAGCACAATCGGAGCAAATAATAAATATTTGCTGTTATAAATAAACAAGGATGACGAATGAATGATCAAGAGGGAGAGTGCTTCCTCTGCAAAGTGATGATTTTCCCATGGCAACCGACAATTCTCGGCTTTTATTTAAAAATAAAGGTCAAATTAAATCATGCCAAAATTCTGCAAGCCAGCCTTGAAACATGGCGTTAACTGACTTCACAAGTAGGAGAAATGCCCATGCTCGTGGGATTAAGCTCAAGGTTCATGTTATCCAGCAAAGCCAACCATGATCAAAGGGTGGAGACTGATAACAGCACCATTGCAAACAAACTGAAACAGGCATGTGATAAAAATAAACAGACAGGAAAGGGAAGCGCCATTTTGCTTCTGCATGAGCCATTGCAGAAGCAACTTGGAAAACCAAAAGTTTTCGTGAACAGGACAAATATGTGCCTCAAATGTGGCTGTGCCACAGTCTACTATGTCATCCAGACAGCAGTCATTGTGATACTTCCGTTCGTGTTCATCCCTGGGTATAAAAGGCCCGGTTCGAGCAATAACGAAGACCAAGAGTGGACAAAAAATGATTTATTTTTCTCACATGGATTATTTTTTGCTGCTGGAATATTAGTCCTGCTCACATTACCACTGGCATTACTTGCAATTACTCAGCATTGGTTGCACTGTGATAAACCTCATTTGCAGAGGCCAATACAAAGGTAAGATGGACCAAGAATAGAAACCAAACCGAAAATGAAAGTTACTAGATGACTGAACTTTCCATTTTTCAGGATAATATGGATTGTGCCAATCTGGACCATAACCTCGGTAATCATCTCAATTAGACTTGGTTGTACAATCGAATACAAGTGCCATTAATACCAATAATTGTATCATTGCAGTGGCTCGGTTTATGGCTACCCGACTATGCCATTACTTTAGATACAATCCGCGAATGCTATGAAGCATATGCAATTTTCCAATTTTTGGTACTCATGTACAACTATATCAGTGAGGAACTGGATCTAGATGATGAGCTTTCGAGGCAGCCACCTGTGCCACATTTACTATTTCTCAAGAATATATTTGCACCATGGTACAAGGGAAGGTATTTACACTACTATATTTGATTAGCCCAAACTGTACCGGAATATTGAGACAACGTAGCCAACATTACATGTATACATCTAATCACATTATGTTATTTTTTTTAGAATCATGGCACAACATTGCAAGTATGGAATCTTGCAGTACGTGGTGGTACGAATTGTCACTGTGATTATTGCCCTGTGAGTATATTTGTTATGTACCGTTTAAATATGCTGCAATGTGCTAAACCCAGCACGGGACCTTTTTGTGATATTTTTGAAAACACCTGGAACATGAATTCAAAAAATCTTATACCAGCTTTTTGAATTGAAAACGAAACGTTTAACAATTTTGCAATAGTTACTTTACGTAAAGAGATAAATGTAGAGGAATAGAAATGTTGCGAACAAGTTTGAACATGCCCAGAAATTCAATATTTATATATTATTTCAAATAGCAACTGTGAAATGAAGAACGTGTACAAATACGCTAATCATGTACTTCTCCTTCTCAACATGACTTCGAAAGGGGCGAGTGATTTTTCATGAATTTGGATATCTAATCTCAAAAGGAAAAGATTGACCTAATTGAATGTTATCTTCTGTCAGATTGTAGTGTATTCCTTAGTATTTTTCTATTTGGCTCATGTGAATGAGTTGGAAACGATGAAACCACTACCAAAGCTCATATGCATCAAATTCCTTGTATTTTTCTCATTTTTGTAAGTAACAAATTTCAATATTTCCTAACTGTTACGCTTAGAATATGGAGGATGACGAAACATACTTCAGTTTTGAAATAGGCCTACATGTACTGCATTAAATAAAGCTCCATGTCCACTAAATATATGTGAATTTTTTTTTTCAGAATAAATGCTACAGTCCTAATATTATATCAAACTGGCTGCATTCTTAAAATAATTGACATAAGGTCAGACCCCCTCAAAGCAGCCAGTAACTTTCATGTAAGTAGATTATGAAATTAATTTTTAGGACTGCATTACAACACATTATCATAAAAATAATCATCGCTTCATTTTTCACAGGATATTTTGATTTGTGGCGAGATGTTTGTTGCAACAATAGCCTTCCACTGCATCTTTAACTATCGAACCTTTTCTTTCAATGTGGGCAATCAAGGTCTTGATGACAGACAGTATGCAAGAGATTCAACAGGTAGTCGTTCCATTTCTAGATCTGGCAAGCTTAAATCCCATAATAAAGAATTAAGTGGATCGCGCACGCAAATCTTAGCCATGTCCGATATGGAGTAGGTTAACATTTCTTGAGTGGTCTAAAACCATCAATCGTCGTAGCAATCTCACTATAGCATACTCATTTCTACCATAACCACACATATCCCGTTATTCCCATCATTTTTATCTCCACAATCAATATATAATTATACGTTTTAAGAAAATAACACCATTTTATCCTATTACTAACACTAGGTGATGAGCGTACTCCACTAATAACACCTCACAACCATTGATAAAAAACTCCTATAATCCTCACTAACAAAACCTGCCATCATTCACGACATTCCCATGCCATGCAGCAATTGATTTCGTTGCAACATCTCAAACATATTTCTTTAATTAAGTATTGTTACTTTCTCTAAAAGTTGGAATACTTCTTGCACAAAAGAACATGCACATACTAACATTGTGCCGTGATGCAAACTATGTCAAGATCATAGTTGCATGATGTAGATAACATGTCGTGTCCATTGCAGTGACACAAATAAATTTTTGTACTCAAGTTTCAAATGCTGTTGCATTATTTCTTCCATTGCAGAAAAGCATGAATCCTCACCTTGCCCACCTTTAATTGAAGACGTAGACGAACCACTTCTATCTTACGTCTACTCAAATTCCCAGCATGCTTACTAAATCAAGGACGGGTAGGAAATCTTAGAACAATTTTAATCAAATCGTGTATTTAATTTCTTGCTATCATCATCATAAAATAAATCATTTCATGAAGCAACACCTACTTCTCCATTTACATGTACCAACTAAAACATTGGTTTCGTGTTCCAGCTTGTATAACTCCTTACAGTTTGCCTCATAATGTTAAAAAATATTGGTTCCCAAGTAACGTTTAGCTATGTCGTACGTAAAGGAATTTCCAAGTAGTATTTTTAGCACTTATTAGTATTATGCAGAGAAATTTACTCACCCAAACTGATGCACCGGTTTTAATTAGCCCACTTCTGGTCGCATCAATGTCCATCTGAGTCTTCAGTCCCGTAATGAAATTCTTATGCGACCATTGTTGAACTCAGTTTCAAGCTTCACTTGTTGTTCTTCTTCAACAACGACTTCATGGTTAAGCACGATAGCTGCCTGATGCCAGTGCACTGAACTGTCCATGGTAGATACGATGTTATCCTCACTCATATGCAACTCAAACCAATAGGCGATTGCAGTTACTTTGCCCGAATTTCTGATTTTGGCAACAGAATTGCACAGTTGATTAACGAAGGACGGCACAGGTGATTCGCGGTCCGTAGTACTGGAACAACTTGCACAATCCGGCTCGTTCTCGCTGGGATTACTTGCAAAATCCAACTCCAGCACAGAACAAGGCTCAGACAATTTTGTGTGAGGCAGTGTGTTTAAATCGAGCCCTTGATGATGCGAGACCTAGGTACCGAATGTATAATATATTTCATGTCATTCACCATAATTATTTCAATTAAACCATTCAGCGATCGAATGCAGCAAGAAATTATGTACATACCCTATAAGCATTGATATGCTCAGCTATTTTAAAACCGAGTGTGTTCGCATCATCCGTGACATAATTGCGTTCTGCCAAAGTACTACTTTCGATTAACATTGCTATGCACTTTAGTTTGGATGGAATAATGATGTATGGTCGTTGTATTGCGTATTCCCTGAAATAGAAATATATATTAGCTTTCCAGCCTGACCAGAGGCAAGGATAATAACGGTTTCATATCTACCGCAAAAGAGTTATTTCACAAATGACATCAGGATTGATAAGGCCACAAATGTCCACAACGTCTGTTACTAGGATACTATACGCGGGTGTAGCACTGATGAGCATCTCTTCAGATTCGATGCAGATTCTGTTGGTGGCCAAGCCCTCGCAACTGGCGATGTGCAAAATCACTTCGGAATCAAACTTTTTGTCCAGGCAGCCAACGTGAGTTGCACCGAGATTTAAGGCGAGAATGGCGCTCAGTGGAAAACTGGAGTTTATCAGCACGCTGGAAGAAGTGTTTCCATTTCCACCAACAAGATACGAACTCAGGGCATTCTTCAAGCAACATTGGTATGTAACATCATTTAGAACGAGCAGATCGTCGCTTGGCACAGGAGCATTGTATAACGATTTCACTGGGGGTTGCTGCTGCGACGGATTTTGCACACTGGGAAAACAAGGTGTAACTTTCAAACATTCGTCATGAACTATCTGAAGCTTTAATATTGAGCCTTCATCAACTTCAGTTTCTGGAACGAAATGATAAAAAGTATATGGAAATCAAACAGTGCTAGAAGTTTCACTATCAAATCCATAAAATCAACTGCGTACAAGTCTAAAAATTCGTTGTTAACACGAACCATTCAAAGAAAAATGTACAGATGGATAAATGGCCTGCTCCCAGCAAATCTTGCTGTCCGGATTCGTTGAAATGGTTGTCACCTCGTCGAGGTGAAGATCAAACCAAACTGCAAAGGCATCTGCATAGCCTTTACTGTTGCAAGAGATTTCATAGTTGAGCAGTTGCCCTTTCACAAAATGATTTAAAGCCTAAAAAAGAAAACAAAACCCTATTAACATTCGCATAAAGGCAATTATTGCTAAAAACACAGATTGCTGCTCTTATTTCCTTACTTCAGGACTATTAAAGTCTACGTCGAAAATTTTGATTGGCAAGGATAGTTTTCGATAGCCACCTCTCATCTCTGATAGTCGCTCTGTAGTGTAGGGATCGTCCTCAGACTCTTTCATCAGCAAAATCGAATTTGACAAACAAAAGAGGTTTGCTTGAGATTCAAATAATCTGCAACAAATAAAACATCCACAATAAGCGTGATTTGAAATGGTAAAAATATCAGATCCCAATCAATACAAAAGAAAAGTGCATACCGAGAATATCTCCGAATCCTTTCACATTCAATGGGGCAAAGCCAAACAGATGCAGCAGCTGGTAACACACGTCCGCCAATCTTCTTTTGCTGGGGTTGGTCTACTGATGGTGGGATGAGCAATTCTTTCCAGGCATGGATTAATGTTTCAATGATTCCCTCGCCAAACAGAGCTGCATCGAATGTTTCAGTAATAACGAGAGAAACCCTAAAACATGGAAGTCAAGTGTGAGAAAAGCCGTACCAACTAGATTAAAAAATGAGATAAAACTAGGAAGACATGAACCTTTCCGGTATGTGCGTTGGTATTTCCAGCTCTGTAGACTTAGCATGCATAAGATGTACTCTATCTTGCATGCTGTTTGAGGCCAGAGCATCAACAGCAATGATGTGCATTGCTTTCGACATTTCACAAGCATGCACTGATGATGCATTGGCTGCCACAGCAAACATACTAAAAACAAATTTGAAATATTATATTTGTATTGATCAGAGTAAAAGAAAAATGCATTTACTGTTAAATTGCCAATTTCTATTGCAAGTTATATCCACATTTACAGTATTAACCTTGCTCACTGTGACATGGCCCAGTATGTGACACAGTTTGCATTTTACAAATTCGTCAATCATTTATCATTACAGATTGCAGTTAGAATAACCAGTGCTTATATTTTTACATTTTATCGTCTCAATGAATGAGAACATTACTTGCCTTAAAATGCCTGTTCCTGTGCCAATGTCCAGAACTGTTTGGTGTCCCATGTCTACCGCTCTTTGGATGGCATCCCGAAAAGACTGATTACGAGTGGTGCAATTCAACATTGAAAAATGCCATCTTTCCACCAACGCGCTTGCAATGTTATCCATATAATCTCTGGTGCATACTGATGTTGACTCCTGCTGGATGGCCTGGGAAAAGTATGCAGCAGCTTCATCCAAAAAACCCAACCTGTGGAATAGAGGTCCATCACCAACAAGGAACGAAATCTGTATGGTACTAATAAATATGTATGTGAAGTCGAGTTTTTATCCTCGCACAAAGCAAACAGTATTTCATCACTAATTAATTTATTCCCAATGAAAATACAATGGAAATCTTCCCATTAATTCTAAAAATTACTACCATGGTGTTTAGATTACAAACATTCATCAGCTTACTAAAAATTATATTATTCTTATAAAAATAAGAAATTGAACACTGCAGGTATAGTGAACAAATCAGGGAAATCAGACATTTGACCAACAAAGATTGGAAAACGAAGAAAATCGTAATGGGAGCATTGGAAGGCAACTGTCAAATCGAACATACTGAACCAACCGACCCCACTTATTTTATCCAGTCATTCATGGGTTCCAGGAAGTCATAGCCTATTTGTCGTTGCTGAAAATTAATAAACTCACATCGCGACACAAGCTGATCTAACTGTTTTAGTTCTCAAGTCCAGATCTTCAAAGCAAGTTTGCATGGGAAAGCATAACACTAGATCATTAAACCAGTTTTTAACAACTGGTTCAAATTCTTCCACAAGGCATTCAGGAACACTAAACGAATAGATAGCAGAAACGATTGACTTTTCAGGTCGTAGTTTACTCACTACCGAATAGACGCGCAATGGATGCATGGACAGACAGCTTACATTGGCCATTTCCCGACTGGTGTCATACCAATAAATGATTGGATAATTTAGCAGAGCTCCATACAGTGTAGAACCATTACATTCTGGATCCAGTTCCAACCTTATCAGCTCTGTAGGATTGTTTCCATTTTCCAAAGCAAGATTCTTGGGAATTTCAAGCTGCTTCACAATAAGAGCAAAGTGCTTTTGCACCAGTTTCAATGTTTCTGCAGATGCACACTTGGGGTTTTTCAATGACGGGGAGACGTCAATGAGTGGAAAAGGCAAGCCCAGTTTCATGGTCATGTTTTGTTCAACATGCACCAATGATAAGATGAACACATCTTCACCGACAAGCACCACGTGGAGATTTGCACGAAGAACACTTGCAGCCTTCAAGTCACTTACAAACTCTCGTACTTTTTCAGCTGGCGACATAAATTCGTCCCATAAATAGGAAGGTTTCAGGCGACTGTCAACTGCACAAATATTTGCCTTAATGGGTCGAATGTGTTTTAGAGCTTTGGTCCCAAAATGAAGCACAAAAGCGCTTTCCCATGTAGGCGTTGCACTTGTAGTAACTGCTACTGCCATGTTGCTATATTAAATTTCAGTTCTGACAAAATGAGCAAGAAAATCAATGCAGAAGCATATCTTTATAAGCTGCCAATTTAGCAGACATTGATAACGTGCAATTGTCATAGTGGAGTGATGCACTAACATACAAAACAAGTGGAACATTTAGTCAGAAATGCCTCATTGCTTTATCAGAATAGGAGTGTAGTTGAAAATTGGAAACAAGGTGGAACAAGTCAAAGAACAGCTTTAGTAAGATAAAATCCCCTGACTATCCCAAATAGAAGGTAGAGCTCAGTACCACAGTTTGAAGATGGTGAATTTGAATAAGCATTTGTAAACTAAAGTCAAATTAAATCCATGGAACAACTAAGTAACAAGTGGAACAGGTAACTCAAAAAGCAGTTGACCTCGACTATAGTCACTCACCTGTATAAATGGGCCCCAAAATTGCTTTTGAGTGTGTCACTAGATGGAATCAATTCCAATGCCTGCTCATAGCACTGAAATAACTCCTTGACTTTTTCCTTCCTCTCAAGTTCTTGACCCCATTGCCCTAAATGTAATAAAATAACAAGATTGTAACCAATTTTAACTTCCTCAAAAGTAGAGCTATATACAAGAGGCCATGATATGATGCTAATGACCTAATGCAAACGCAAAATCTTCTTGAATTCTGGAATCTTTCGAATGGGTTGGGCTCAGTCGAAAGACCACTAAAAAGTGTGCAAAAGCACGTCCGAAATTCCTTGCTGTTAGGTAAACTCGTGCCTGATGAAGAGATCGGGCAATTACCTCATTTGGAGTACCCTTTTGCATCCTCGCGGAAGTTATGGTTCTGAAATGGAATGTTTGGATATTTCAGTCCTTAGACATGTACAACTTCTTGATCTTTATCAAGCTTGCCTTGAATGTTTGATGTTCCCAATGTGCGAAAATCCTTTTTATATAAGGAGGCTGGGCTCATTTGGATTCATCTGCGGCGCACCCACAATTCCACGCGTGAGCTTACGGAGCCCTCTTAGTGGCACTCTTTCAAAATAATTGTCGTTATGAGCTTTCCGCGTAAGGTCAACTTATACAGTACTTCTACCTATAGCTAGGTTGAAATACTTCTGTCGAAATATAAGTTAAACTCATATGGCCCATTTATGTCCATACATGTAGTTTGCTTTCCAGCTCGAATGTCAATATAGAAGCCAGCTTTTGTGAAACCTGGCCCTAGGAGGACTCCGTAGTATTTCACACTTTGGCGCGCTTTCTCAAATTTGCATAGCTTCCAAAAAACGCGGGATATATTTCTTTTAAATCATCTACTGTAGTTTCGAGTTATTATTAAAACGTTATTTGACAAATCGCCTAAACAACCTGAAGAGTTTTATGTAGACAATTTAAAATCCAACAAATTGGAGAACGTCAACAAGTGAAAAACAAAATCAAAAGTGTTTTTATATTTATTTTATTTTTCGGTATTTTGATTGATTTTCAAACTCATGGAGCAGAAAACGGCACATTTATGTACACAACATCGCAACATTGAGAAGGCAGTGTCAGGGGTAGTACCTCCAATATAACTGCCCCCTTTCGCTACATACATACCAGATATTCAATAATAAATCAAACACAAAAATCCAGACTTAATTTGAAAAAGTGCAATACCGTTTGAATTACTGCATATACCAGACTAAAACTTTTTAAAGTGATCAAAGTTTGAGTTGCTGAAAATTTTGCTAGGGAAAAACACTTTAGAAAATAAATAAAAAAATCATTTGGAGTAACACCATAGATGGTAACAATATGTCCCTCAAATGAAGTAATGATACAATCTTACCAGAAGCCAAGCAACTACAAAAATATTTGATCCTGAGAATGTTGCAGGCTTCCTGATAAAACCATTTTTTGCTTAAATTCTTGACTGTAACTATTGAATAAAACGTACGTACGCAATATCGCTGTTACACTACATTCATATCAACTGTTCGATCTCTGTAGTAAAAATATAAAACTCTTTAAAGGATAAATACATATAAAATTGCAATGGGAGTTACACTTGGTTTTAAAAAAGAGCATTGGAGATGAAAATATCTAAAAATTCAAGGTAAAATAATATTCACATTGGTATAAACATTGCATATTTCGGTGCAAATGAGGTGCAAAGTTAGGAATTCGAAATGATGAATACGTCAACTGAGAAAAGTGTAGAAAAAACTACGTGCTCCAATCACAACTAGGGATTAGCGAAAATAATTTGTATAAGCTAGGCAAATTTCCAGACAAATTCTTGGACCCAGTTCCAGAATGGTTTGTTAAAGGATTTTCCAAAATTAAATAGGCATCTTTGAAACTAAAAAATCAATGGGCATCTTTGAAACTAAAAAATCAATGGGCATCTTTGAAACTAAAAAATCAATGAAGCAAAGAGAATTCAGCTAACTGTAAAATTAGCCAAAATCATAAATAAGCCTGCACGTATAACAAAGAATGAAGTAGCAGGTGCAGATTTAGCTGACCGTATTCATCAATCGGGACGCATACAATGGGAAGGTGCTCGCCTTTACCTGTTAAATATCAAAAATTCATCCCCGGGTCTCTCACGGCTTGGCTTGCCAAAAAATCCAGTTTTGGTTAAGGCCTTCTCTAATTAAAAACAAGAAATTTAAAACAAATAAAATGAATAAAAGTATACTTTTATCCAAAGGCAGTCGAAGTCGCCTCGGGCCTCCTCGATGCCTTTTCCTCCCTGGACATTCCTTGATGGAATCCAGGCTCTCGGCTAAAAATTAAAATTCGAAACTAATCGACTGGTTTAAAAAAGTCTTAACAACGACTGAACCTCGTCCGATTAAGGATTTACGAGGTAGCTTCCAAGGTTTCAGCAGTGTCCTGACGCTTGACGAAATGGGAGGAAATGTCAGGGCTCGTGATTTGGACATGTCCTACCATCTGGATGGCTGGGCTTCCAGAAGCCCCATCAGAGCCGCTAACGGCACTTATCGTTCCCGAACTGCCGCTGCTGCTGGCCACTGGATAGAAGATAGTGTCCGAAGAACTGCCTGACATCTTCAACGTTTCTCCTTGCTGCGTCTTGCCGCTGTTGGAGATGACCAAGCCCAGGGTGCTGGAGGATGAAGCCTGGTTGTCGGTGCCCTTGGTCATGCCAAAGAGGTTCTCAACGTCGTTTACAGACTTCAGCGTGAACAAGCTGTAGCTGCTGGAATTGACTGCGAAATCGTAGTTGCTACCAGAACCGCTCAGATTTTCCATCATTTCCTTGCTGATTGGAACCTGATGGAAGAGGCAACATTGAATTGAGGTCGTTTACTTGTGAAAGAGTGCAGCATACTGAGTGTCACTAGGATTTTTGGATAATGTCCCACATGATGGAGGACTCACCTGAATGTAGCCAGATGGCGTGCTGCCGCTGGTTGGTCCGATGTATCCCACGAGCTTGACCGAGGGCTGGTCAAGGGCATCAACTGTGGCGCTGGTGGCTCCAGACTGGACAATGTGATTGCTGGCGACAAAGGTGTTGGAAGAGGAACTGGAGCTGGCAACATTATCCACAAAGCCTTTGGTACCGGTTTGCATCGAGCTACCGGACTGTTGGGGCGATTTGGAGTTGGCCAATAAGGTCTTCAGCACATCGTGGGACAGGACAACCACCTAATCAGAGCAACAGAAAAACGTTTGACTATTAATAATCGCAAATTGAATAATTTCCAACAATAATTTGGCCAGCAATATACATTATTAGTCCTTCACACATTTGCTTGACCACACCTATTAAATAGGCACGTGCACCTAATTTCACAATCTATTATCTGTGTCATATCATGAACAATATCTAACTCATCAGTAGAAGCAGTGCAACATAACATTTCTAAGATAACATTAAAAACTGAAATTCACATTACAAACTTTTGGAAATCAGACGTGGGGATGCCGTCAGTTTCCCTTATTATTCTAGTTTGTGTCTATGCCGAAGCATTATTTGTCGTTCTGGGCCATGGTCATGTTACTCATCAAAAGGAAAGAGACCCAAGTAGCTATGTCGCTTTTGGACAGATCGAAGCTGAAACTCTGAACTATGCCGAAGGCAACGTGATCATAGAAGCTGGTCTCGGCGATGGCATCGGCTTCGAAGTTGCTCACATCAACCAAGGGGATGTCCTCGGTTACTTGGGGATCGATTTTCAAGAAGGGGCCAACAGAGTGGAATTTCGTTTGGGCCAACTTCTGTCGGAGACCATTCGTGGCAGAGCAGGGATAATGTACCTCCGCTTGGCAAGTCCAACGAGTGCCCCAATCATGTCCATCGTGATCAATTACAGAAGTGGGATGGAGTACTCCCATGCCAACATCAGTCAGTTTATAGAGATGATTCCAGCAGGGGTGCAAGATCTCTACCTGACCTTCCAGGTGGACAATGTGGGCATGGACATTGCAACCATTGACTACTTCCGGTTTTACAGAATAGACGAATAGAGTGGCAATATCTCAAGGTACATGTAAATTCGAAAGTGAAAGGCTTGATGATTCAAATAAACAACATTTGAGCAAATGCCATTGAAAGATTTTTTTGCGGAAATTAAAATGTTGTGCATTGGTCTTTCTGTGTGCTGTTGTGGGGCCATTGGGGCCCATAGTGACGACAGCCTAAATGTAACCCAGAGGCGTCTCTCCGCAAGGGTCCCATAGGTTAAACATCGATATACATGTACATGCAGCAAACAGCTATTTTTACGAGTGATTTTCATATGACAAAGTGGCCGTTAGGGACTCTCAGTGAAACTTTCGTTTTTTTTTTAGAAAGTCAGAGGAATTCCTCACTGAAACAAATTTGCGTAACACGTTGAATGTTTATTTTTCCAACAGAATATATTTTGGTCAGGAAAGGAAAGTCAGGGAAATGATTTAAATTTTCATCCCTTAGAAAGATTAGGGGCCCCAGTGTAGTGCTTTGCCTAATGGTCCATGATGTGTTAAGTCAAGACGGCCCTGGGCCCTGCCCTTACCTAATCAATCAGACTAAATGAATTTTTATATTAACTACATGGCAATGAATCAAACTGATGAATTAACATTGCAGTTTTGAAAAAAAATTCGCCTAAGGCGCTTTCTACAAATGTTGGAAAACAGCATTTCAGGGCAAGTCAGGGAAACAATTTACATTTTTATCCCTTTTATGATCATGGCCCAGTCTACTGTTTTGCCCAGGGTCCTGCCCTTACCCAACCAATCAATGGATTTTTACACAAATATTGACTGCAGTGCAATAAATCAAGCTGAACGTGTTCAAACATGTCAAATGCCATTGGAAGCGTCAAGTTTCCATTCCCGCCCATTGATCCCATTTCAATTCAAGCTTACCTTGTTGTTGGATTCAGCAGGCTGGTACCTGAAGTAGGTTGGCCCAGCAGGGGCTTGGGGTCTAGTGGCCGTAGTGGACACGCTGCCTCCATAGAAGTAAGTGGGCTGGGAGGCTGAGGCTGCGGGGGTGATGGAGCTGGAGACAACTGGTTGCCAATGAGAGGAGGTGCAGGGCTCGTATGAGAGTCCCTGGGTTGCTCCAGAGGCGTCGTACAGAGGCTTAGTGTGGAAGTGGAGGGGACGGTTGGACTGTGGGGAGTAGTAAGAGTGGCTCTGGGGCTGGTAGCTGATGTGATTGAAGCTTTGATGGGACCCGCTTACGCTTGGCTGCACGTAGAAGGAGTTGGCTGAGGAACCATGGGTGGCTGTTGTTGGTGGCTGGTAGACGGAAGCAGAAGACTGCTGGCCATAGTTGATGTGGGGTTGCTGGTAGCTGATCTGGGTGTGGGTTGGGGCCTGGAAGGCGAAGGGTTGTTGGGGACGCTGGGGCTGTCCACCAGGGTAGTACAGCTGCTGGGGTTGGGGCCGTTGCATGGGTGCGAAACCGTGGCTCAGCTGCTGGGGCTGTGGGGCAAATTGCTGGGGTTGGGGGTTGGGGAAGCGGATGTTGTGGGGTGGTGGCTGCTGCTGGGGTCGGGCAAAAATGGAGTAGGCGTGGGTGGGTGAGGGGATGAGCTGACCTGGGAAGGAGGCTGGACGGACAGGGCGGTTGAAGAAATGGACCGGCCTTCGGATGGGAGGGCCGTAGCGGTGACCGATGGTCCCATGGACAGTGGAGAACAAGGATGCCAGCAGGACTGCTAAGAGCACCACCTGGAGGAATGAAACATGTGTTAGGATGAACAAAATTTGGTAGGATAAAGTTGCCGTATATAGTTTTTCGAGCAGTTTTTATCTTGTAAATTGGCAAAATTGTGGATTTTGATCAATTGAAAAATGTTTCAGAAAAGTTAACTGCTACAGAGAACTTTTACACATGAAACATAATGCACGAAGTGATGATAAATGATGATAGTTTTTCGAGCAGTTTTTATCTTGTAAATTGGCGCAACTGTGGATTTTGATCAATTGAAAAATGTTTTAGAAAATGTAAGTGCTATAGCAGAACTTTTACACTTGAATGTGTTTAGAATTATGCGCATGAAACATAATGCACAAAGCGATGAGGAGTATTCTGTTTATAAAAAGATTGCTGCCTTAGATTGGAAGTCCACTTAATAATTTGTGTTCTCAATGACTTTGGCCCTGAAATCTCCTGGTGATACGAAGGTCAGGGCAGTTTTCAATTTTACGGAACATTTTGAACTTGTTTGAAAACTTGTTTGAAAATGCGAAGAAAAAATGCTATTTAATGTCTTGTAGTATTGTTGTCCACGTAATTGAATTGGTGTTATATAACAAGTTGTACAACATAGTTAAACTAATATGTTATAATTATAACAATGTTACGTGATAGTATAAACGTACCTTTACGTTTTTGTGATAAAACTAGTATAACTTCACCGGACCCAGTCATTATATTGCTTTACTCGCCAATAAACTCGATAATGTGTCGTAAATACTCTGTAACACGACATCTGTATCTGATATACAGCCTACTTAGATTTCGTAATGTTATTCTCTGGCAGCATCGAATAAGATAAATTGACGTTCAGGTTATCTCAACAGTAAAAATACTACATGAAATACAGGTTAAACTCTAAATTGCGGAATAATTTCAATTTAATAGCTGTACTAATTTGTTTATGGACAAGATAACGGCAACTAAGCAATTTTTAAAATATCAAGGTGAATGATGTAATTAACCGAAATATTTCTTGCACTAAAATGGTTCATCAAATTGCTTCGATAATTTCGAAAAGGATTTAAAATTTAAAAACGGCAGCCAAAACAGGGATGTGTAAAGGCGCATTTACACCAAATCACAAAATACTGATATACAACAAATTAGTTTAAATTCCTTTGTACAACTTGTTATATAACACCCATTCGATTATGTGTATCATCAATACCACAAGATGTTAAGTAACATTTTTTCTGTCCATTTTCAAACAAGTTGGATAACCGTGCAAATACACCACGTTTTGTTATATGGCGTAAACGCACCTTTTTCAGCTTTAGCTGGTTTTCTATTGATTATTTTTAACAAATTTCAGTTCTGCAATTCTCAACAACAACAAAAAATGCAGAGAAGCGTGAATAACAGACACTTCCGTTGCAGAATCTGCTTTATCAACAGGCCTTGGAAATTTTCAATGTTGAAATTTCATAATATCTTCAATTGTCAAAATTTAAGTATTTTGTGAATTTTAAAAACGAAGAGACAATTTAGTTCGAAAATTTATGAAGTTGCTCAAAAGCTTTGTTCAAGGAGGGTCAGACCAGAGGGCAAATTGAAACTTCAACATCGCCATCAGTTGTCGATATTTAAGTATTTTGTCAATTTTAGAAATGAAATGACATCTAAATTCGTCCTAAATTTACGAAAAGCCTTCTTTGGAAAATTTATGAAGTGGCTCAGAAGAAGGCATAAAACCATCGTAAATTTACGAAATCTTTTGAGCTGTATTCAAGAAGAGGCAGATCAGAGGGTAAGTTGAAATTTCAGCATCGCCATCAGTTATCGATATTTAAGAATTTCTTCAGTTTTAGAAGAAAAAAATCATTATTAATATTCATCTTCAAATGTACGAAAAGCAATGACGATTTATTAATATTTCGAAAATTTATGCAGTGGCTCAGAAGAATCCAAAAAACAATCTTAAATTTACGAAATCTTTTGAGCTGTGTTCAAGAAGAGGCCGATCAGAGGGTAAGTTGAAATTTCAGCATCACCATCAGTTGTCAATATTGAAGCATTTCTTCAATTTTAGAAAGGAAGACATTAAATTCATCCCTAATTTACGAAACGCGATGAAGATTTCGAAAATTTATGAAGTTGCTCAAAAGAAGGCAGAAAACCATCGTAAATTTACAAAATCTTTGAGTCGTGCTCAAGACGAGCCAGATCAGAGGGTAAGGAGAAATTTCAGCATCGCCATCAGTTGTCAATATTAAAGCATTTCTTCAATTTTAGAAAAAAATACATTAAATTCGTCCCTAATTTACGAAAATTCTTTCAAAAATTTATGAAGTTGCTCAAAAGAAAGTGCAAAACCATCATAAATTTACGAAATCTTTCGAGATGCGTTCAAGGAGGGTCATATCAGAGGGCAGAGATTATCCTCAGGCACGTTGAAATCCATCGAAATCCAGTAACAAGAGTTGATAATCCAATCGTGCGCAGGTAGTAAATGTGTATAAGAATCGACTAACCATTGAAAAAGACGTTGCCGAGCCTCGAGACCCCATTATTCCCTCGCTGGACGTTCGCACTTCCAAAATCTCCGAAATCTCAAATTGCACCTTTTTGGTCTAGCGTTGTGTTCTCACCACTCTTCGTTAACGTAATGTGGGGCTGCCTGGCCCTGCAGTCCATTTTATACGTGGACGGGCCATTGGCCTGATGTACTTGACTAGCCATTGGTCAGCCACCTGGGCACGGCGAGCGTCCAGAAGTGGGCCACTGGCGTACGACCTGAATTCGGGAAGACACGGCCAGCTGGCGAGTCGGCTTCTTTAGCCCCGGTCGGTCGATGGACCAACGTTTACACCAAAAGTAAATGAACCTTCAAAAGTTAGCCTAATTAAGCACAGGCAGCGATTGCGATGCAATGCGCGTTGTGCAAACCGCCAATTAGGTGGACGTGATGGGGAGAACTGAATTTGGGGGAAAAAACGTGTTTATTGCTCATGAGGAAATTGTGCACGAAATGCTTTCGTTGACTCGTTTTCCGGCAGACAGCCTGCTTTTTGCGTCCCAAAATTCGGCTTTTTCCCCTTCCGAATCATTTCGTTCAGTTACGATTAAGATTTTTAATAACTCATTATTTCTTCGATTTTTTTTGCAGAGGTTCAAGTTTGGGAAATCCATCAGGTTCGAAAATAACATGGGAGGTCGCCTGGGTATTCGATAGTCGGTTCACTGATATTTTAGGCGCACACCCTACTAATCTTTATTAATTTAAAACGCTTGTTTGCAGTTTAATTAAAAAATTCAATTAAGGTCGAATTTTCAAGAGATAACCGAATTTTGGTGACAGCTAGAGCTCAGTTGCACTAACAAACGTTAAGCCAAACCCGGGGTAACCTCAAGTTACATGTACATGTAACTAAGGAAAAGCATTGCACCATTTGCACCACAGAAACCATGGGTAACCTTGAGGAAACGTTAACCCAGCTAACAGGCAGGGTTAACCTATGGTTTGTAATAAAAATGGTGGAAGAGTCAGTTGAGGCAGCCGTTTTATTTTCAATGAAATATTTCCAGAATACCTAAAAATCTCCAGAAATCCCTATAAAATGTGGGGCATTTTTCAAACAGTAAAATTTTTGAATGCAGCATTTCAGTCCTTATTCATCTTTATGTTACAATCAAATATTAAAAGAATAAAACTGGTGTCAAACTGCACCTGTACCAAGCTAAAGGTGTCAGCATTTCACTTAGTGCAGTTACTCTGACAACTCAATGTACAGGACTTTTAATATTTAGAACTTTTTTTAGGATGTTCAGGGTTTAATGTTTTTAGTACATTTTTATGACTGTTAGGACTTGTTTGCCACCCAGAAAACCCATCACCTTTCAGGATCTTAGGATCGTGCACCCTCCCCATTGTTCTGACCATGACTTTCAATAGCAAACGCCAATTTTCACTTCAGAAGTCGTTTGTTATTGAATTCTTGGACAAATTGAGCAATAGCCGATAATGAAACGGGTAGGTGGCACCATTATCCAAATTGTTGCATGACAAATACGCTTGCTCACTGAAGTACCACCCATCCTCATGCAGTTTTGGTCAGAATTTCACCACAATACAATAACAGGCGGGTCCTATTATGGGCTCAAATCATGCATATCCACTTTTTGGAGTTATTTTTGCACCTTCGTGCATAATCGTTTAGTTATGCAATGATATTCCCAGCCTTGACATTGAGTGCTAGTTCCCATTTCGGGGGTGCTCTCGTCTGGTACATCAAGAGAGTAAAGACCTGGCAAACGTGCCTTCTGATGAAGGTACTAATGCACCCGGTAGACCTTCGTCGAAACTGGGCCTGCCGTTACCCCCATATCGCAAAAAAATGCGCATTTTTTACTAATTAGGATCAGCTCTTATTGCCCGAAGACATGACAGTGAAATAGTGTTGACCAGCTGAAAACAGGTGGGAAGTCGCGGGCACGAACCCTATGACTCCTAACATGCTTTTTATGAACAGGTAACCCAAATGACAATGAAAAACAATGTCTACGCGTTATTAGAAATTAACTGATAGTGTCAGAGATGACACGGTTCGAAGATCGCACTTGTACCGATGCTTGTTATTATTTCTTTTAAGTGAACCGAAACAAACACGTGAAATTGAATCCAGTTCTTTGACTTTTTGCAACTGTTTTTGGCTTACAGAGGTATCGACTATACCTAGGTACTATACCCAAAGAAATTATCTGGAATCAAAATTATTGTTACATTATTAAATATTAGCTATATGGCCTAAAAATTATTAGATGACGAACCTTCATAGAGTTTTCCATCGACCAATGTAGAGTACTTTTGATTTAATTGTGTTTAACAACGTCCCCCCAGAAATTAAATTCTTAACTTCCTTGACTTTTCCAGGTCTTAAAATAAATTTCCTTGCCACTTTGAGCACTGAAAATGCAAAAAATATGACATGTGCCAATGTAAAAAATGCTATAATCATTGCTTATTATTTTCTGAAAAACAAAACGCAGAGGGAAACAGCAAAATGGGATGTTTTTTTCGAAATTTGATGAATGCAATCTTTACTTTTGACCTAAGTGTGCTTAACAGGGTTCCCCCAGAGAAGAAATTTTCAACTTTCCTGACTTATCCCTAACTTGTCCAGGCCTTAAACAGATTTCCCTGAGCTAGAGTTTCATGTGTTCCTGCTCGAATTAATGAACAAATACATCCTGCTGCTGGGTCATAACATTTTGTGTATCATTTACATCTTTAGTTACATGTACCTTATAATCCACATGCATGTAAGGGTCAACTAATTCTCGCTGTTTTTAGTAACAGATTCGTAATAGAAAATGCGACAATTTAATTAAAATGCAAAATACGTGGTTTTGCACGCTCTATGTTCGAATTTTATGTGATTTTATACGTTTGTATAAAGATTAAATAGCCAATACATGTGTGCAGAATAATTGCGGAGCGGCAAAATTGAGGTTATCATAGAACGATAAAAGCTGTTAAAAGGTATTAAATAGCCGCATGCGACGTGTTAGTTTATGAAGTTCGTGCAAGCTATATTAATTCTAAAATCTTTGTAACGACCCTAACATAGAGCAACGGCTTAATAACAAAACAATTTTCGTTTTGTTATTTTTTCCTTCATTTATTAAACGTTAGATCAAAATGCTGGGTAAGGTCACACTGAAATATGTTACCTGGAGTTAATTGTTATTAAACAAAATTATGATTACAGCTTTTGCGAAACAAACTGCTTTTATTTAATTTAATATACCCAGAAGTAGACGGTTTGTTTTTTATCAGAGTTCTCGAGTCTGTTTCCAGTTATTTCCTTATTAAAAAATAAACTTCTCAATTAAATAAGTTTTGCGAAACGAATTAATTTTTTTCCTACAATAAAATAAAAATTCCTAGTAATAAACAACCTTAAACGGCTCTTACTTGCTTGGAAACTATATTAAAAGTCATGATGAAAGGATCATCTAAGGGTTTTCTTATCAACATAGTTTGTAAGAAGATTTCTTTTCAGATTCAGAGTTGCTCCATTGTTTCATAATCTTGTTGATAATCGGTTATGTTGTATATCCGCTCTGGACGATTACCAAATTTAAGGGAGTTAGCTTAATTGCTTTAATTAAGCTCTGTTATTCAAGATACCATAGCAGTGAGGAATTTCAACGGGTCTGACCATGTCAACATACTGTAATTAAGAGTCAGAACTTAATTACAACCCTAATAATATTTTGATTTTTGTCGTATGAAACTTGTCTCATCCTAGTTATGCAGACAGCGTGACATTGGACAAGGGCACACCTCGAATATCCCCACCCTTAGTTTTCCACCATGAGATTTTAATTTGTCCCCAACGATCCGATTAATTTCGATAACGAACTGTCAAAGGCTGTGCCAATTTTTATTTTCAAAATTAGTAAAAAATATCGATGAAGAAGCATTGTCCTTTTTTGCAGGGTTCCCACAGCCTTAGTAACAAAATCCCCTGATTATTACAGTTTTCCCAGGTTAAAATTTTTATTTCCCCTGACTTTTAGAGTTTTCCATCGACCAATATAGAGTAAAAAGAACCTGCCCTTCGGTATAACTTTGAGTAGGACGCTAATAATTGAATTTGTACATGTATAATACAGGAATTCACACAACATCAAAGTCTTAATGCACTTTCTGAAATTCGTATTTTTCATTAGGCATACTGAGATGCTTGGAATTTATTTTAATTTGGCAAATTCCTATAGTCACAATGAAGCCAAACAGATGGAACCAATCTGCCATTATTGGGGTTTTCCTGTCTTTGTGCAAATGGCAAATTCACCTAAAACAATGTTTCAATCCAGGTGTAATGTAATACCTTCTGGATTGAAATTATAATTTGCAACATTGTAATGAAATAAGAAGCTAGAATTGAAAGTGTTTCATTAAATGCTAAAAGTTGCTTATTAATAAATGTGTTTAAAAAAACTCATAACTCCAATATATTGATATCAGACTGGATGCTCCAGTTGGGCAGCTACGCAAATAGATGACCAGTGCTCTCAATGGCGCCTACATTATAATTAAGCGGTCCACCGACTTCAATGTTATGAATGAGTAAACCGCATTGCAATGGCAAAACGGTCAGCCATAAAAGGCAACCTTTTTACCATTTCTATAACCCTTCAAACAAACATTTGATAAAAAACACCACGGGATGGTCTATTATTTCACCAATGACTGGCTCGACACTGTGCAACAATCGAGAGCAAGGCGAGTATTTCAAACATTGAGGAAAATCAACGCAGGGGTCATTTAGTTTTATATGCAACCGATTTATTTGCACTTACGTGTATACAGGTACAAAGCAGCATGCATACCTGTCTAAGGTCTGTTTTATTCGTTTTTTTTTATTTTAACCATGGTAATAACTAATCTGTTCATTGACCAGATCAGTAAGGGGTATAATAAACTTGAACCTTGGTGGTTGAATTTTTACCGTGACGGATTTTTACGAATACATAAGGAAACAACGAAACATTTCACGAGTCGAAAACTTTATAATTAAATGTGTGGAGCACTGAAGACAAAGAGACTGAAGATAAATTTAAAATAAACCAATTCAAGTTTAAGCATAACTAACGTTCAGATTTCAAGTTGGCTTTGGCTCCAGGTAGGCGTCAACTCTAATTAATTATAGGCAGCATACATACTGTATGCATAATGTGACGTTCTCGAAAATTTAATTGTCATTTGAAAAATAATGACTTAGTCATCTTGATTTTGATATTATTTGGGTAAATTTGATAAATTCTCTGCAGCCTTCATGAGAGCATAGGTTTGTTTATTTTTAAGAAACAAAACTATTACAGTAAAATTCCATTTGCAATACCCAAGCTGCAAATGTTGCCACTATATATTTTAAAATTATATCGATTTTGCTTTTATTTGGATAAATTTGAGAAATTATCTGCAGCCTGTATAAGCAACGACATTGAATACGTTTATTTTTCAAGATTCATAACTACTGTATTACACAAAAATTACAGGCTGCAACTTTTGGTCTGTATTTTTAAATTATATTGATTTTGCTTTTATTTGGATAAATTTGACAAATTCTCGGCAGCCTACATAAGCACCGGCATTACTCGCTTTGCTTACTTTTCAAGAAACAAAACTAGTACACTAAAATTACATTGGCACTACTCAGGCTGGAGCTTTTTGTCACTATTTATGAATCATCCTATACAACTTACGTCATAGGAGCGGAATAAAAAAATTTGGGGGTTTTCTACACAAAAAGTTACTTCATTATTGAAGTCAGTTTTGCCACCCCCTACTATAGTTGCAAATGTTAGATATTTCTTGTCACATTCTCACTAATGCAAAGTCTTAGTAAAAGGATATGGGTCAATGAGGGGACGATCATAATCGAGCAGTTTTCTAAAGTAAAATACTATGCAATTGTGTTTAACCCAGTAGCCATGATACAGTTTTCGCCACATTGAAATTCAAAGGTTGTTTGAATGCATGAAACCGCATATGGGAAAACAGGGTGGGCGATTATGATACAGGATGTTCGAGTTTTCGCAATAGGATTCCAAAATTGGGATTGTTTTTAGGTGGATCATCACAGGTAGAGGTCAGCGAGCCGCAACGTTATCTCGCCCATTTTTTAAAACACGAACTTACAGCACGAAATAGTTGGATTCCAAGAAAAAAACAAAGATGACATTTAAACTGCGATTTCCTCAAGCACTTCCTTAGGCCAAATCTCGTCCTCAAAAGTCCTCAAAAGTGAAAAAAGCACCTTCATGATCGGTTCACCTTTGTGAAACTCCTGGGATTATTCCTCAGGATTTTTCGCCATTTACTAATGTACTGCACAGAAATGCAACGTTTTTATTGTGCAAATTAACTTATGGAGATAAAAAATTCTTTATCATTACTTCTCTCGTTTTTTGTTGGGTTAAGTGAAAATTAAAACAAGTACTCTCATATACTTATTTCATTACCCTCAAATTGCACAGCCTATGTACACATCATGTTATTGTATCATACTGTATAAGGCATGTATAAAACGATGCTAAAGTGAAAATGATGGGAGGGTGTTAGGGACGTCATTTGCACATCAGTAATTATACAATGATTTCAGTCAAAAGATGACAAACATGACTTTTTGAGAAAGACTTTTGTTCTGCTTGTCAAGACTTTCAATGTTTTCAACCACTCAGTGATATACACTATAAAATTGCATATGAGTGAATGTTTACAATGTTTTCAACCACTCAGTGATATACACTATAAAATTGCATATGAGTGAACAAGAGTTTTCCTTCTGCATGCAACTCCCAATAACCTTAACCATGCATGTATCTTTACCATACATGTATTTTTTTTAACTTTTTGTCCTGATCATGATGTAGCCAAATTAAAATTACTACCTGTACATGTATATGCTACTACATGTATTGAACAGCATTCCTGTTTTGCAATGAGCAAAACATACCAAAAAGAGATGCTAATCACAGATTACACAAAATAGCGAATACTTTGCAGGCTTAAATCTGGTTTAGAATTAGTTATTTACACCAAACCAATGAGACAAATTGGTAACATTTTAAAAAAAACATGGCTGTATCAATGCATGCATCCATCGAGTTCAGCGGCCTCATCACCACAGTGATGACCATTTGCATTGCACATTAATGTTCTATAATCCCACGAAAAATTAATGGAGATAAATCCAACGTGGGAAACGCATGTCGACGCAGGTGTAAACGGATACAACAGATCGAAAACCGCATTTTTATGCAGATTCGACAACGTTATAGAACAGTCGGTGAAAAAAAAATTCCTCAATTTCAAAGTCAAGGTACGGACGAAAAGCCCTGCAGGGAGCCATGAAATTAATTCGTAAATCTCATTTCTTATTAAGTGTTTTTCGACAAAACTTGTCCATTGACTTTACGAGTTGTAGTTTTTATGTCGGCTCGCTGCTCAATTTTTTTATTCATTTTCTCGCTCACACGATTTGCAAAAACGATGCTAGCAGGTCAGTTTGGTTCAACGACTCTGGCCACTGACTACCTGCTATTTAAACCATGGCAAGAATGTGTAACAATCCACGGGATTATTAGCGGACAGCAAAATAAAAAACGGACATAAAAGCATGGCAGTTATTCCCTAGCACTAGTATACGTGCCTGACATTGACCTTGTTTTGTTTTTGGGAAGTTCGGTATTTTATCATCTTACTATGGCGTTGCATTTGCAGCTCATTTAAACAACGCTGTTGAGGGGAAATTAAGAAGTCACGTGCATATTTAGTGGAAGATCAGGTAAAAATACGTTCTTTAAAAACTATCAAATTTAGGGCACTAGCTAAAATTCATTCATTCATTTTCGATGATAGGTTTTCCTGCTGTGTAATTGGTAAAGTTGTTTGGAGGTATCAGGATAGATCTACATGTAAATGTCCAGTACATGTGCTGTATACATTATGTACAGTGATCAGAATATTAAACTATAACAGAGTTACACCAGAGATGCCATTTTCAACTGCCCTGAATTTTCCCTGATTTTTCTAAGTTTTAAAACAAGTTTCCCTGACCACCCTGGCCATTGCAAATGCGAAAACATGACATGCCAATGTGAGGCACGCTACATTTATTGCCTATTATATACATATATAAACATGAGATGGAACACAAATTTTGACACGGAAACAGCAAATTTGCATTAGTTTTCTTAATTGGTATTACAGACTTGCTTGTCATATCTTGATTGTTGTGCTAACCAACTATTAGCTATGCAAAAACTGTTATTGCTTTGTTAAGTTTCCCTGACTTTATAACAGTAAATTAATTTTCCCTGACCTTTCCAGGCCGTTTCAATTTCCCTGATTTGTCCAGGTTTTCTAGTAAGGGGGAACCCTGACTAATGAACATTGAGGAACTTAAAAAATTACAATTTCAAACACAACTTATTACCCATCAGTTAAGAAGCAATGCAATGAAATACTGTAGTCGTACTGTAAGTCGCATGAACATGCTATGCTCCACAGGGTATAGCCTTGATCTTTGCGGATCTAATGAGGGCATCGATCTTGTGCACATCGTCAAACCCATTTCATAAAAACTGCCTTTGGATGACTTCAACAAGCCTGGGATTTGAAATCATCAGAATTATAGTCAACAAAGCAATTTTTTTATGATCGGGGATATCCCGCAATTTCAAAACATCTGTAACCATAAGGTGTGTCACTACTGCAGATTTCAGTACATGTAAATTGTGCAGAACCGCACTGCAGTATCATGCACTGATACATTATCACACTTGAAAATTTCCAGGAGTCCGTCAACCACACTGGTTTTTAGATTGCAATGTACATTATAAAGATAACGTGAAATTTCAGTTCTCAGAACAGATAGTGACAGTACATTTCATTTACTGTAACTGATAATTAGATGCAATTCGCAAGTCATCCAAAGTAAGCTTTTGTAGATTACATTTTCCATGCTTGCAAGATACATCCAAAACATAACTTGTAGACAATTCAGGATGAATCTAATCGTCCTACGCGCCATTTTTCTTGTGGCCATCTTGTGTCGTATCACTGAAGAATTCATCGCCGAGGAAACAGGTTTTAGGGCGCCTGCCAAGAAAGGTCCCAATGGGGCCGTGCAAATATTACGTAACGCGCCGTGAAAGTGTTATGAACTGTTACAGGGGGTCCGTGGGTTTTTCTTCATGCGTTACGTAACATTTTCAAGGACCAGGATAGGATATGTTGAAAATTCTACTGCAGTGCTGCAGCTATAAATAATAGACAACCTCATTAGCCGATGTACAACATTAACTATTCTGAGCTCTGCAGTTCAGATTTGCAAAGGATCGGTGATGTCTAAACCAAAAACATTATTATCAGTAACATATTCCAGAATCAATAAGAAATGGCGCACTAGGTGCGGTATAACCTACAGGTTACATATAAAATTCATGGGTGAAAATAATTCTTTTACAAATGTGTTACGTAACACTAGGGGAGGGGGGTAGTCTGCAAATTATTACAAAGTGTTACAGGGGGTGGGTGGGTCTCTAAAAAGGGGCAAAAATTGCGTTACGTTGCAGATGCACGGCCCCCATGGACTTAGCACGTTCGACGGATTTGAGAAGATAGATGCACTGAAGTACAACCGGCCATATAACAGACTTAAGAGTGTGCTACTGGACAACCTTTGGAGCACGTGCACGTGTGGCACGTGTGGAACGCAGTATTCCTCCTATACAGAAATGGCACAGGTCGGCTTTCATTTGGACAATCCTTCAACCACCCCTTTCGCTACTGCAAAATTGGCAAGAACGCCTGATCAGTATACTTACCTAAATGCCAGCGCAAGTATCATCACGCCACCAACGGATGTACATGACATCCATCGTACTTTGTCATATTTTCTATAGCTGTCGCCATAGTTTCTAAACTTTCAGGTGTTGCTATAGAAGAGCAGATGATACTACCCAAGGTACTGTATGCTGCACATGTAGTTCATGAAAGCAAGTATTTTTTACTCCATGACGTAAACCGAAGACAAAACACAGACACCTTTTGAGACCGTAATAAAGTCCCTCCCAATTTCTTTCAACATTTTTAGGTACAAAGCAGCCATTTTTTATTTTTTTGCTACCTTATGATTGAAATAACCTGCGACAAATGTGAAAAGTGATTTCTCCTCTTTTAATTTCAACCTTTAATTAGATGAATTAAATGATTAGTAAAATTGAATGGGGGCACAAGTTTTTTAGCTATATGTGTTAGACCCTCAGGCCCAGGGTTCTGACTGTACTTTACGTTATGCCCTGCACAAAATGTACATATCTTCAGAACTTTGCTTGATGAGTCGAATTCAATGGTACATGTCCCAGCTGTCCTATTAAGGACAAAATCAAAAAAGTTTGACAATTTTTTTTTGTATTATGTCAAGCACTGCCCCCCCCCCATGGTGGGCTTTTCCTAACGGCTCGTATGCTGGCAGTGATTGCCTGTCAGTCTGGCAGCTAAATTAGGAAATTACGTTTCTGGGTCATTTTAGGCTAGGTCAGGTTAGGCTAAAAAGATAATAAATTGCGATAGCTAGGACAGGTGTCATTCAACTTTACTTGATGAGTGATTTGAAATATATATGTTATGCACATTTGGAGCAGGGCATAAAGTAAAGTACCCCCTATTTGTGTGACACCACATGACATAACCTAATATAACCTAACCTAACCTAAAAACGTAAATCTTCAACCACCAAACCGCCAGGAAATCACTGGCTGCCTACGAGCCGTCAGGAGAAGCCCATTGTCTCGAAGTGATTATAGCGAGCAGGGCATAATGCAAAGTACATCCCAAAAGTGCCATCAGTTAGAAGAAATATAAATAAAATCATGTTAACCTTGCTATCACTTTCACAAAATTGCTCTGAAAGGGACTCATTCGAAAATGTTCCACACAAAAAGATTATTTCCAGTTAACGATGCAACTGTCTATTGCGTTGTAAATTAAAACATTAGGTTTAAAAATTTGTAGGAATATCGCACATGCCCTGATAGATTATCACACTTGGAATTTTCCAGGGCAAGTCAAGCAACCATAATGCCTTCGTGTTGGATAAAGATTAACGGAGACCTCAGAACCGATATGACAGGAATCTGGTTGTCAGAGGTCTTATTTTGTTAGATTTATTGTAACTGAGAATCAGATGCGAAACAAGTCCTAAAAATACACATGCGGTACATACAAGATTGATTGTCTCTGTATGCTTTTTGGACTACTCAATCAAACATTCGTAACACTAATGTATTACTTCCAAGATGTTGTCAGGAAACATTGCATTCGTATTTCATTTGTACATAGTGTAATGTTCATGCTATAGATAAAATACGATTTGCTTTATTGAGAAGTTCTTCGGTAGTTATGGTTAATATTCCAGGATAACTTCCTGCTTGATATAAAAATATGTAATAAGCACTAACCACAAACCTATACCTGCAATTTTCATGTTATACAGTAGATAAAATACGATTTGCTTTACTGCGAAGTACTTCAGTAGTTATGGTTAATCTTCCAGGATAACTTCCTGCTTCATATAAAATTATGTAATAAGCCCCTAAAAACAAACCTAGCTGCTTTAGGCAGCCAATGGAAGTCCTCGAGTGCAAGATACAGCATGATTTGCTACTTCAGAATTCCAAGAAATCGTTCGTGTAATCAGTTGTGGACAAACAATTTCTGGGGCAATCACTATATAAAGCTGAGGCGTATTGAAAAGAATGCAATAGATCACTAAGGCATTTTAGAAACTAATAGCTTCTCGATTTTGCTTTCCATCCTACAAATACCATGAACAAGTTTGTAGCATTTGCTTTGCTGGTAACGGTATTTTCTCAAAATGCCAAAGGTCAAAATGTCATCGATGCCTTTGCTCAAGTCGAAGCCGAGTATGCCAATTACTTTTTTTACGCATACACAAAAGACATGTATTCCTGGGAGGATAACAGCGTTTCTGTGGAGAGTTTGGAAGGTTACATCGGATATTTGAACGTTGATTTTGGAACAGGAGCCAGCAGCGTCCGAATTTCTGTGGCAACGGACTACGACAATGGACAACAGACAAAAGTGATGTTTCACTTGGACGGCATCACCACGAAGCCTTTTGCCTTTGTGGAAATTACGAATACTGGTGGGTGGGAAACGTTCTACAACTTCACCAACAACGTCTCCGTCGTTCCACAAGGAATTCACGATCTCTACCTCACGTTTGATTCCACGGATAACGTGAGCAAGGTTTGCGACCTCGATGTCTTTCAGTTCTTCCCTACGACGTAATTCGTGTAATTGGAACTAGGACAGAACTAGTGAAATGGAATGAAAATTGCGACATTGATTACGAATGCCACCAAAATTGTTTATGAAAAATGAAATGTTAAATGTAGCGATTAAATAATGTAGATAATGCATAATATGATATATAATGTATAAATAATGTTGCGATTAAATAATGTGCATCCGCAATATTTTCAATGCTATTTTGATGACAACGTATGCTTCATCATGTCAAATTTGAGTTATATCTGTATTTTATCTTGAACATTTAATGATTTTGTTTTATCTACAACATACACTGTAGTTTGCAACGCTAGTTGTTTAATACTGGATCATTTTAACGTACTGGAATGTTTTAAAAGCTTAAAAGATTGTTTCTTTATCTTCCATTAGCGTTTCCTAATACATTGCATTTTTGCTTTGAATTCTTGCATGAATTTTGCATTCCCTCCAACGCTTTTAGCATTCCCTCCAACGCTTTTTAGCATTCCCATGAAGGCTTGTGGTATCCCCTCAAACGCTTTTAGGATTCTCTCCAACGCTTTTTAGCATTCCTTCCAACGCTTTTAGCATTCCCCTTCAACGCTTTTAGCATTCCCTTCAACGCTCTTAGTATTCCCTTCAGTGCTCTTAGTATTCTCTTCAATGCTCTTAGTATTCCCTCCAACGTTTGTAGCATTCCCTTCAATGCTTTTAGTATTCCCTTCAATCCCTTTAGTAATATTCCCATCAGTCATTTAATACATGTACATGGATTTCCATTCTGATTCCCTGCAGAATACTCAATCGCTTACCCTCACTTATCTTCCACAAGTACAACCCAGGGGCTAACTATTGCTATTTTGGGCAACGTTATCTGGATCAGATGAACTTTAATCTCCACTCCAGATTATGAAACCACGCTCAGAGAACATGTAACATCATATAAAATATAAAAGGCACATTCTTCTCGTTGAGTATCAATGAGACTAGAGTCATGGCACGCATTGCATTAGTTAGCGCCATCTTGTTGTGGGCTTGCAGCTGTACTGCAGCTGTCCCCATGGACAAGTCCGAAATTGGGGGGCCCAAGAAACAGGACCCATTCACCAAAATGGAAGCCGAATTGATGAATTACGCTGTGCAAGCTGTTGTGTATGGTTGTGACACTTGTTCGGGTGACAAGTACGTGGGCAACTTGGACGGTGGGGAGGCCATTGGCTACAGCGACCTGGACTTCCAAGATGGTGCTGATGGCCTCAAAATTTCGTTTTCTGGATGGCAGCCCAACGACGAAACAGGAGTCATTTTCTTGCGCTTGGACTACTTGAGCAACATTCCATTTACATCTATCACAACTTACAACACTGGAGGGACCCTGAGTTTCATCACGTTCGACCAAATGTTTAGCCCCCCACTTACAGGGGTGCACCATCTGTACTTCACCTTCGTCTCCAACTCCAGCAGTACAACCAACGTGTGCAACCTTGACTGGTTTAAGTTTTACCAGCTGGAATTCTCAACCTCAGCAGCACCTTAGGGCCAGTTTGACGCCATGTTCGATTAATTTTGTTTTTCATGAAATGAAATTGAATTGTGCAGTTTGATTTATGTGTCCTTGTAAGATGCTGTCTACAAAGAATAAATTACCAAGTAAACCATTCGACTTTTACAATATATCAGTGCATGTAAATGTTTCAGCAGACACTTTTCGCAAAATAGGTAACGACTGAAAAATGAAGATGAAATTGTACCAGAAAACTACATGTTACCAAGACCTTTTGATTATAGGCTAGGCTTTCTGAAACAAAAAGCTTGAAGATGTGAATTTGTCCATTTCGGCCATTTTGTTCCTTCAACAATGCGTGTACATTGTGTGTGTGATAGCAATCAGCTATTGAGAACATGATCATTGATTGTTATCTGTACCTGGATAACAATTTATCAGATTAAGACTTCATCAGACATCGGTTAGCAACATCAACACATTCTTTCTCTAGCATAACTCAACAGACTAATTGCACTGAACTGAAATTCCTGCTTCATTAGATTTCTGAAGGCTGTGAAACTAAAAGCACTACATTACACCGAAATGTTAAAGTTGTTTGCCACTGCAGCAATAATTTTTGAGAAACCACAGTGATAGATTTTACCAGCCCAAGCTTTCAGCAAGAAAAAAAGTAATTGGTATGGATTGAAGAGCAGGAAGATGAAGTTCAACATCTTCCCAGATTGCACCATCACCAGATTTGAACCGTTTCGATGACGTGGGGGGCAGACGAAGTTCTAAAGAAACTCGAAGATTTTCTAAATTCCTCTGAAGGCTGTTCAAATCTTGCACGAAGTTCTAAGAATGATCGAGTGACGATTGAAGATACATGCAAATTAGATTCGTTCCAAAACCATGTTAATAAAGCCCAACATGTATCTGCATAACAGCATCAATTGTCCACATCAGTTCCTCCAAACTGTGGATTTGGACGTCCAGAAGGGAAGGCAGGATTTTGTCCAAATTGGACTAAAAGGGGGTTACAGGGTCAAAAGTCGACTTTGTTGAATAATTATGGACATCCTATATGGGGGACACCTTTCCAGAACTCCAACTTCGACTTAATCCTGTCGATGACGAGGGTCATATCGGCGTCCTTGGTCACTATCGTTCCTGATGGATCCGGCCTCCCATCTCGCCTTATCGTCGTGTTTCAATTCGGTTATCACGATGAGCATTTGCCCTCTAAAAAGGGCGTCTCCAGGCCGAAAGAGTAGTCCTGTCGCATACCCTCCCGACCATGCATCCTTGCCGCAGCGCCTGCCTTTCCATCAGCCTGTTCCTGTTGGTGGCCCAAGTGGCTGATGGGGCCCTGTCCACGATGGACCCCTTTGTGAGATGCGAGGCCGAAGATTGGAACCTGGCGTACGGCATCTCCATCAACGCTTGCACGTACGTCCAGGACTGTGACTACTACGCGGGCAACATCAACAATGGCGACCTCATCGTGTTTGACCAGATGGACTTCCAGGATGGGGCCACGTTCATCAGGGTTCGGGTGGCAGCTGACCAGTCCAAAAACGACCAGGTGGGCGAACTGCACCTCCACGCGGACAACATCACCAACCCCCCGTTCTGCACCATCGTCATCGGCAACACTGGCGACCTGGAGGCCTTCGTGACCATCGCCCAATTCATCGAGTACCCCCCTGTGGGCGTCCATGACGTCATCTTCTCCTTCACGACCCCATTCGCCACCAGCGACATCGGCAACATCGACTGGTTCCAGTTCTCCAAGGTGGGAGGCTTCTCCAGCTATGGTAGCAACTCTGGAAGCATGGGAGGCTTCTCCAGCTATGGTAGCAACTCTGGAAGCATATCTGGAAAAACCTCTGGAAGGGGGGTTTCCAAGAGTGCCTTCGACAAGATTCAGGCCAGCGAGTGGGACTACCAGAATGGCATCATCAACAGCGAGTGCATCGACAAGAACCAGTGCGACTACTACGTGGGGTACATCCAACGGGATGATGTCCTGGTTTATTACGGCGTGGACTTCCAGGATGGCGCCACTGGTCTGGTCATGGCTCTTGGCGCCAATGTGCTCAACGACGCCATCGGCAGCATCGACTTCCGCCTGGACAATGCGGCTGCCTACCCGTTCGCCACCGTGGTCACCGGGAACACCGGCGGGGAGCAAACCTGGGCAGAGGTCAAGCAGTTTATCGAGTACGCCCCTGCCGGAGTGCACGACCTCTACTTCACCTTCAACTGCAACAACAACTCCGACATTGGAAACATAGCTTGGTTTCAGTTCTTCAAGGTGCAATAGCATTTACAAGCATTCTTGACTGTTGTCAGTTCCATACCATAGGCCACCATCTTGGCATCAGTTATCAGCAATCAAGTGTCGATAAGATTAAGCGACATGTGCTTATCACGCATGTCGCGAGTTGAGGAAGACTGGAAGTTTTAAATTTCACTCAAAGATCTTCACCAAGCTTCATTTCGGGTCATCATTAGGAAGTTACAATTTTATCTTGATCATGAGCTCTGACAGTTTTCCATGCAATAATGCATTTTCAACACAAGTGCAACGTTACAATTTTCAGTCTGACAATTTTGGCTAGAGAATTACATGTTCATGCTGATCGTTCTAAAATAAATATTTTTTTATAAAAGCAGTGCATTAGTGCTTTGTTACTTTCAATTAAAATAGTATTTATTCTGAAAACAGTCGTTTTGGTGTGCACATGTATGTGTAGTGCATGTCGTCAAAACTGATGTACACTGCAATTAAGAGCCATATAAAGAAATACAGCAATTTATAAACAATAACTGGTCAACATTATCCGAAAGCTCGTGCTATCTGTCATTTGTTACTTATGAATGGAATGGCGTTTATAGAACAGTGTATTCGAGAAGATACAAAAGGATTAATTCCCACCATGGCATTTTTGATGCACCGAGGTTAATTGATTTGAAATTCGAAACTCAAAACACCTTTTTAACAAGGGTATTTAAAGTCGAGCTCATATCTCTGTATCAGTGCAGTGTTACAGATATAGGAAGTAAATCATATCGGATCCTTCGAAATGAACAGCTGCCAAACTGTTGACCTCCACGTCTTCGAGCATGAAAATAGCATGCCTGGTATGCCCTTGCGTGTAAGTCATTCAATTATAACCGATAATGTGTTACTACCTGCCTGGCTTTCAGTCATATTCGTTTTGCGGTTGAGATAACGCTGTTGCATGTGAACATAGCGTGATGCTGGTGTCTATCTCCTTATCTGGCACAGCAAGGTACGGTACATGACAATCAGTGTACAACCAGAGTTCTCTGCTTTGCATCACAGCAGACCCATCGAATAAATTACTCAAGAGGTGACACCAGGACCTCCTCACGCAGGACTAACATGAAGCAACCTGGAGTTTTGGGAATCACTCTACTGTCAGCAGTGGCCATTGCAATGGCAGTTAAACTGGGAGCAGATGGAAGACCAGTACACATAAAAAGGGATGGAATCATTGCAGGTTGTGGTGCTGACAAAATCCAAGCCCTTTGCAGCTATGCCAACTCAAAGGAAGGAAAAAAGGACAAATTTCTGAATTTCTTGCTGGAATTTACGTAAATTGACAGTCTGCCTCAATTACATCAAGTCGACAAGCACATTCTACAACGGTAAGCCCATAAATGCGACGATGAAAATATTGACAACGAGGATATTCGTTTAAAGACTGACTTGAAAGAACTTGAAACTTTGGTGAAGACAAATGGACAACCATTGTAATAATTGTACGATCCTGCTGCCATTCAAACAGTGCAAATACGGTGTATCAACATTGGGATAGCACTTTGCTTTTATCCCATTACAGATAACATGATTGTATAGGAATCGATAAGCACCCGATAAATGTGTACTCAAGCACAATTATTCAGATATAGTTATCTATAAATAAACATTCTTGTTCTATTTCTGGAGATGTGTTTTGAGAATATAGTAATCACGATACAGTGGAAAACCCCATCGACAACTGCATAACTATAGGGTTGATAGCGCCCAAGGCAAATTAAAGTGCCTTTTGAAAATTTTAAAACTTCTCAAAATTTCTTGAGTGGATGGCTTCTTTTTAAAATTGTTTCTAAAATGCTGACCACAATCTGGTTGAATTCTTATACTGGCAAACTCACAACGAATTGAAGTAACGTTCATTGTTAAACAAATTATATTTATATTGTCGATGACCATAAAAATGAGGCCCATGCCTGTATAATTACTGTACCACACTGAAGTCATGGGTAAAGGCAACATCAACTGATTAGGTCTATGAATGTGACATAGGATTGGGCAGGAAAGGCAAGGACTGCACATAAATGTTGAAGAGAGAAGTAGGATTCAAATAGAAGCTTCTATTTATTACTTTGTCTGTTTATTCTAAGATTTTGATGCGACAAATGATGATGCATGTTAATCATAAATTAAGGTAGATATCAAGGTGTATTTGTTCTTGAATGAAATTCGGTTCTATGCTTACATTCCATTATCTCTTCCCTATTATCAATTTATGTTCTGTAATGGTTTTCATAAAAGCAACCCCCCCCAATAAATTCCAAAGGGTCACACGATGTTTGTTACGTAAGATTTCAAGGCAGTTATCCCTGTTATCAGGCTCACAGGAAGATCTAAAATTGCTATCAGCTGTTCTAGATTATCATGGGTTAGAATTCGAAGAAATGGAGACGTGTGGATGGAGCAAACAGTAAATTAGGCACAATCCAGCCCGCATTTAATCCTATCGTGTAAACTGATATGCGGTCTATGCTTATATAAGAAGCACTGCCACGACGATACGGATTAAAATTCTAATTTCATGTCAAGAATGATGTTCTTCGATAAATTGCATATCCTGCTTTTGGCTTTGGCTGTGTGTTTGGGAGAGACGGTTGACATCGATGAGGACAGTCTGCATTCGAAAGATCAAAGGAAAGTTTCAGCCACCACCGCATACGTCAACATAGGTGCCGAATTGTATAGCGTTGACATGTCAACCGAACTTACAACAGGCAAAGTATCAACTGGAGACTATGATGGCGGCTATGATGTGATAATCCAGTGCAGTGATGTCACACTCAATGATGATGTTAACCTTGTCTACAGTGACATATACTTTGACGAAGGGGCCAACAGAGTGGAGTTACGGATTAAAGAACTGAAACCAGGAGCATTGTCAGGAAATATAGGAACAATTGAGCTGCGTACCGGAAGCACCAATCTAATAGCGACAATAGCTATTACTGACAAAACAGACGGAGAAGGGAACTACGTGACTCTAGGTCAGTATCTTGAAAACGTGCCAGTTGGAACTACGGACCTCACCTTAACATTTACACCAGTACCAGGGTGCCTTGGAAGCTTCATTCTGCACTGGTTCAAGTTTTACCCCGGTTTCAAGTAAAACACCATTCGCAGAAAACTGCACGTTTCAATGATTGCAAAAATGTTACAGTTACATGTACTTGAATGTCTTTAAGTGTAGATTTGCCGCAATGTAGGCTGAAACAAACGTACTGTGCGGAATCAGAAATAAATACAGGTATATGGTAAACAATCATACAGTGTCAAATAGCAAATTATTCAATCGCAATTCAGTACATACTCCCGAGTGAAAGCGAGCGCACGTTTCAACTAGTTGAATCATGCAAACGTGGCATAGTGCAATTCGTTATTGCTACTAAGTAAAGCAACAATTGCGCCATCTTTTTTTTCAGAATAACTTTAAAATCAAGCATGCTTCGTCGAAACTTATTGATTTCGAAAAGAATACATGGACCATGTCACCATCTCATATAGGGCATCTCATACAATGACATTTCATCAGGGCTGAAGCAAGAAAATGTTAGGTTTGGTTACAAATGTCATAAATGACCTGTTTGAAAATACGTTCACATTCGATCTGGTATGGGACTTTGCACTATATGTACTACATGAACTGACATAAACGAAGGCGACATCCTCGCTTACTATTGCATTGATCAACGATTTTCAAAAAGAAGCTAATCGGATTGAAATTCGGATTGGCAGAGTGGACTTGTCCAATGAGAAGGGGAAAATAGGTACAGTGAACTTTCAATTGGGAAGCGAAAAAAACACGCCTTTTTGCATCTGTAGCGTTTTACTTCATAGCATACGTGTCTCTAGTGACATGTACTAGATAACTGAGTCAGTTTGTTGACCATGTTCCAGTGGGAATGCAAGAGCGCGCAAAAGGATGCCTACTATATCACTCGGATTAACTGGTTTCAGTTTAATTAAGAATTCGAGTAATTTTCGTCCATTTTGGTGGTTTTTGCGCAGTTTGTAGTCAATTTCGTGCACGTCAAATTCAAACGAATGTCAGCAATAAATTTTAAGATATTATTAGTGATATTTATGTCAAAGCATCAATGTCTTCTTTGAGTGTCAGTACCACTCAATTCCAGATTGCCGAATACAGAACGAGGTAAAATTATTCACAACGTTCACGGATATTTAAGCTTATGTTAACTAATCTCGCAATGACGATTTTTGCGATGCGCAGATAACACATTATAATAACACAGAACAATTTCCCGAGATTGTGGGTTATGCAAAACTGTTTTGGTTAAAGTGGTAATCCCAGAGGTAGGAATTTATCCTTTTTGTGTTTTTCCTGGCATTGGTTAACTTAAGCCGACCTTAAAAATTGCAATTTTTTTTTATTTTTGTCTGCTGCCCTAACCCCAGGCAATCACTGCCAACGTATACGAGAGGTTGGGAGAAGCCCAATCCCCCTAGTCTATCTTGGAGGAGGGCAGCAGCGGGACAATATCGAAGTACTTGACTATAGTCAAGGGAACTCCCCCAATTAAGGGCAGGGAGGAGAAATGTGTTTGGTTCTCCTGTAACTTCTCCCTTTTTCAAAGAATGTTATTCGGGGGCCCTTGTCATGTGACCTCTTTCTGTATGTGGAATGTCTGGTCTGGATTGCAGTGCTAAAGGCAAGATGCGCATACATGTAAACTGTTGTGCAATCTTTGACAAAAGATTATCAGCATGACCCGAATTAAAAGCTAACAAACAACAGGACACACAAGGACGATAAGTGATTCTTAGAAATAAATAATTCTTTGTCAAAAAGATTACCAGCACGTCCCAAATTAAAAGCTAACCAACAGCAGGACACACGAGGACGATAAGTGATTCTCAGAAATAAATCACCAGGGACGGTTATCAGATAAGGGTTAATTCGCATATAAATGCTGGTAAAAAGCCCAGAATTAACTAGCAATTTACTTGAATTCCAACATGTCTAAACTTGCGTACATCTTACTTTTCCTGATGGTTGAAGTCCACGCCATTGGACCAAAGGACTACACGAGCAATGTTGCCCAACCTAGGGATCCACAGGGGGCCATTTCGATCGAAGCCGAGAACTACAGCGAAAAATCGCCAGCTATCACGGTATATACCGACCAAGGCACAACCGTCATGGCGACCATTACAACGGGTGATTATCTGAGTTACAACAACGTGGATTTCGGCAGCGGGGTAAACAGAGTGGACTTTATTGTTGGGGAACTGCCTGGCTCCATCAGTGGCAAGTCCGGGGAGATGCAACTGCGTACAGATTCTGTGGACGGTCCAGTTATGGTCACGATCCCAATTGGCTACACGACAGGAGAGTACAAACTGAGTAACATTAGCCAGTATTTGGAGTCGGTGCCAACAGGAGTGCAAAATCTTTTCATGACATTCACGGCGAAGTATGGCACAGGCTACAACATTGGAAATCTGGATAAGTTTCGATTTCATACGCTGCCGTAATATGTTAACTATATTGAGCTAAAATTAAATGCAGTAAAAGCTGTAATAAAATTGACTGAAAATAAATCTCAATTGAATGGCTTAGTTTGAACATTTTTGCGGACAATGAGATGACATACCATATGCCCAGAATTTTTTTTGCATGGGAAGCATAAATGTTGATCTAGAGTTGGATTTCCTCTAGATTATTATATTACAACATTCATGATATTGCAATGCTGGAAGAAAGAAATTTAAAATTTCTGAACGTCCACTTATCCAGGTATAATGGCAGCGACCAAACTACTGTACATGTACATGTATGGCACTCAGCTGTACTGATTTGGAATTGATTTGTGAATGCCACATCAATTTTGGTATTTTATAATAAAAATGATACTGCTGCATATTTAAAACTAGACACAATACCAATATAAAAAGTATAGCCAGCTACAAAATGGCACTGGTTAGCAAATGCAAATTTAAAGAGCATATATTACATATTCATGCTGGACCATTCGACCTTATCGGGGGGCAGTACAGATTGGGGGACTACGGTCCTTGAAGCCTTGTCCACACCCAGGAAATGTTTTCTAAAAACATATACTCAAAATGCTCCCACATTTCTAGCAGGAAAACGTGTTTGAGGAAGAAGTTGAGGCCCTTCCTTTCCTTTCCTTTTTTTCCTTAAGTACAGGTATACGTTCCCCAAACATATTTCCTAGCCAGAAATGTGGAAACATTTTCCAGAAATCGTATGTTTCTAGGGAACGTTTCCTATGTGTGGATAAGCCACTGATTTATAACTGTAGATGGTACTAGACTTCACATTACATGGACGAGGGAATCTTTAAACGAAACCACCGAGGTGGTAGACACTGTCATTCAAATCCGCTAATGGAATTGCATGCCCATTC
>JAQGAF010000304.1:0-58292 GCA_034687865.1 Kryphioiulus occultus
ATTTTTCACATTGGCCACATACCAGCACTACATGTATACTGATCTACACAAACATTCTGAACCAGTTCAAAAATTATTTTTTTTTTAAAATGGCGTGCCATTCTTGATCAAAAGTTTTAAAACGATAACATTGTTAGATCCATATCCTAAATCCTAATAATAGTTTTCTTGGGCACCCTGTATTACCAAATTCGCAAAGTTGCGATCACGCAGCTCTTCGAAAATCGTGTGTTTGGCATGCAGACGACTGCAGCTGTTTTCCCTGGCATGCCAGGCTCTTCAGCAAGAGGTTTCAGGGGCTAAGAAAAATGAGACTGTCAAGGCCTCAACCGAATCGTTCGCACCGAAAATCATCGTAGAAAATGAATTTGTGATCGATTTCATAACGATCAACGTTAGACCCCTCAATGTTTCGTTCGTCAGGTGTGTTGGCAACAGCCATGCAATCAATAAACAACATTAATTGCAGTTGAACGCGTTTTCACGCAGCTCAATCGACCACCTGAGATCTCTTCCTGATTCCCATGTGAGTACACTGATCATTCTTACATGTATTTCTTAATATTTAAATGGCTCGCTGACTTCAAGCGGTTATATGTACCCAGAACCAAGACCTGGCCTAAACGGTTTAATTGCTTGTGAGTCATTTATCAAAATACTCTAAATTAGTATCAATGCGAAATGCCTGGATCCTCCAGTCAAACTGTCATTCACTAACCCTAAATGCGAGCTAAACTTATCAATTAAGAGTGGAAGGCGGATTTCCCGAAAATAGTGTTTGTTGATCTTTTGCTGAATTGTTTAATTGATCCCACATCACTGGCCGTCAACCGTGTTGATTCAAAGTTGCCGAAATCGGCCACCAGAGACTGCTAGGTGTCCACTGTAAATCCAGTTTGAATTAGCGCTCGATTTGAATTTGTTTACACAATAGGATGATAAGTGAATAGAAATGGGCATTTTACGAATACTAACAATTGTCAGGCGTGATTTCTTCTGAAAACTATTCGATAAAAAATGATTCGTGCAGTTTGGATTTTGCCATACATTTAAAACAACATTGAAATTTTCGGTACATGTCTTTGCTTCTCGACAGTTTTGCGGTTTTCGATCCTGTGCAGATGTCCAAAACGCACAAAAAGAATTACTCGTACATCGTATTTCAGTGCTATTATCGTTATTTGTGATCGAAATTGAAAGGCCATGATTCACTTTAGCTATTGGCATATTCGCACGCAATTTATCAAAAAGAAAAGCTGTTGAATTTATTTTTATTCATTTCATTCATAACGATCTACGACTTTCATTTCAAATTTAACTTTAACTTGTGAAAAAGAAACGCTGCTGAATTTCTTTCATTTATCTCGCACTGCAACATTTGACAAAATGACATTTTAGTGGTAAAATTGAGAGATTAGTGAATAACAATACCTTTTTGATGAAATTATTTTTGATCAGCGATCTGATAAACATTACAATCTCTAATTTCACTCATCGATTTTAGTCTAAAGACTTTAAGCTATAAATTCTGGGGAAGTTAGTTTTTAATCAGTGCTCAAACCTGACCCGTGTATGAACGAGCCATAGCATACATGTATTTTTAAGCACATGTTCTTTGCTTTTTTGACTTGAACTGCGATTTATAGCTGATAGACAGCTGCTGACTGCAACGTCAGTGTTGAAGTCACAGACAGTGAAACAACTTGCAGTGAAAGAGTTGAGCAAATTCCACTGTAAACTCACTTGTCACAAATAAGTTATTTTGCAGCTTATAATCGCTGAAAACCTGTCGAATATCAATTTCGAGATTGCTGCACCTTATCGTTTAAATTAGCGGTGTTCTCCCAAAAGCATTGATTGAGCAAGTTTTCTTACTAAATGTTGGTGATAGAAGTTACCACGTTTTGCAACGTGCTTGCAACCTTATCTCTTTTACTACAGCACTTTCTGAATTTCCACCCCTGTGTGAATTTAACCCAAACATCTATCAGCTGATGATGTTGATCACCTCGTCATAACAATAACCTTGGGGCTGAAGTAACTGCACTAGACGGGTTATTTTTCCAGGTGTTTCAAACCATGCACATGGTCGTGCCATGCGCTCACCACTCCCACATACCTTTTCAAAACTAGCCTTCCTTGACACACTGTTTACCTCACGCTACGTTCTCAAGTGCTCTTGAACTGTGGCTGATGGCGTCACCCGCATTAATTTCTTCCTTATTAAAAAATCTACAGAGAACCTTTTTCTCTCGGTTGTTAATTATTTGCAAAGTAGCCTACCTTGTATTTTGAAAATGTAATCTGTTCTTAGCATTTCGTGTAAACACGATGAAGATTCAAGTCTCTTGCACAATTACTATGTGTGAGCGATACACGAGATGGCGTTTTAATGCTAATGCAACAATTTATCTGTGCATCGTGTTCACATGGTCCATTTGACATTACATTACATTGATATAATGTAAAAGAAAGGAAAAGACTGGAAAGCACGCGTCTTTGCTTGAAACATGTCATGTTTGAAAAATCCCATTCCATTTTTCAGAGTGTCTGATTTAACCATATCGAATCGAGTTTGTAACAAAACTGCTATTCAAATGTTGCATTCAAATTTCCCATTTGCCAGTATCTGGCGTAATTAGCATAAAGATAATTATTATTCCACTCTGATTCACTGTCCTTTAGTGACACGCCAGCGCTCATATTACCAGCACGTCTAAAGTCAAGAGTTAATGATATACATCGCATGTGTTTTATATCAGACAAGCAGACGTCATTCAGTGAGAGGGTTGTTGAACTTTATATAACATTACAACTTTCTATTCAGAACAAATGGAAAACGTTACTAATTATGCCTAATTATGATATCCGAAACTAAGCATAACGATGACCGCCACATATCACGTGCAGCTATAATATAAATGCATTTGCTATGGAATATTTCGTAATTTGAATTACAATGTATACTGAAAACCAACATCGCAAATCCAGCAAAACCAAATTTGAACATAATTAAATTTGTATTTGCTTCGTGCATGCTTTCAATGCGAACAATGCAAACAAATATCAAACACCCAAATTGTTAACCATATTTGTTAAAATTTATCCAGTATTTTTTTCTGGCTTCTAGACATGAGTAAAAATTCGTTGTCATTGACTCAACGACATACAAGGCTGGAAAAGGAGAATGAGTCAGTGGAAAGGTGTATGGCACAAAAAATTGCCAATTACTCATTTTAACGATTTAACCCAATTCGCTGAGAAGACAACGTGAATTACACGAGTTTTTAAGGTTAGGTCGAACGAGGCATTGGCAAACCGAGTATTCACTTTCTGTTAAATTCAACAACAGTTGTTCATTTTGGACGGAAGATAATCCTTATTTCCAGACAAACACAGGCATGCAGAATTACTCGAGCTCAAGTTTTCAAACGAGACTGGATAAATTCTACATATACATGTACGCAGCGTTGTCGTTGAGCAAGCTTGTTATTTGCACAGCATAAATATCCTGCCATAACAAATAAGTGGTTTAAACATCAACGAGAGTCCATCATCTCCAAAGTCGTTCGATCACAATAGTATCGAAAATGGAGTAGTTCCAAATAAAGCCAACTAGAAGCTCTCTGTAATGGTACATTTTGATTTTCTTCGGTTCACCAGAGATTAAGGTCAGCCATATCCGTGAGAGGCAGACAAACAACAACTACCAAAGGCCAACAAAAATGTATCGGTTTTATGGCAGTCGTGCTGGTGTCAAAGAGCTCTAAAGACCAGGATTAGTGGATATCAAATATTTGGCCTCAAAACGATCGATTCACATAGTCACGTGCATGTGAGAGTCCAACGCAAGGTACACCGTACTGTATAACGGGTTGACAGGCCGGATCTTCAATCAAATTACTCTGACTTTTCCAGGTACTCCAGAGGGCCAGTCACCCTGGTGCACATTATTTGTTTTTCGTCATCTTCTCGATACTGAGTGTCCATGATTGACGTTGCGCCTGCCAGGTACAATGCCCTCTAGGCATCAACGGTAATTTCGGTGTTTTTTTGTTGCAAAGTTGAGCAACTTTCTTCGCATGTCTTGGCTTCTGTGGCCACCACTCTGTATTCCGAGTTAGCGGCGGTAATAATAGAAGTTGGCCTCCAATTAGGGTCTGGAATGTATACGCCAGGCTCGTGTCACTCAACGCTAATACAATAACGAGAGATAGGTAAACGTGGTTCCAATTTTTAAGAAATTTTGGGTGCAGTGCTTAACGAGACCGTAGCACGGCAAGGGGCAGGTGAATTAAAAACTATGGTCAAACTCAAAAGCACCGAGATCGATAGCAGCGACGACCCTGAAGAGAAATGGGTGTCAGCATCGTGTACGAGTGGCCACATGCGAAGAATGCATGTACAATCAAAGATGATATAGTAATAACAATGGGAAAGAACTGAAGGTCGTATGAAATCCGCAAGGCTGGAAAGGAATTGGCTGAGGCAGTTATTTCTCAGTCTCTGGGTTTGTTGCTTCGAGACGCTCGTTGTTTGTCATTGCAAATTATTCTGCTGGTTGCCAGGCTGGGGCATAAATCACACGCCAAAAAAGTCCGGGTTTTGAATTCCACGGGCCCAGGAGCTGATCCGTAAGAACTGCTTTGCGCCTGCAAATGGAGTGGAAAAAGCGACTTCATGACAGGTCAGAAAAAGTACATGCATTCTTAAAACACATGCCACGCAGCTTGCAAAGTGTACATGTAAGCACCATAGCCGACGAATGGCCCATATGAGCGGAAACTTTGGCACCAGTTAGATGGATGGCAGCCTGCATGCTAGCATCAGATATCAGGGGCAATCAGTCGCCTATACTAGTATGTACATGTAACTAACTCGCCATTATTACCAGTCAACTATTCCACCACTCGACCATTAGTATTAGAATCATCATAATGTTTTATGGGTATTAGTATAGAATATGTGCACACCTCCCCAAACGGTGGGCTTCCCCTACCATGCAGCACGCAAGCAAGGCTGGACTGTTTGCAAATTTTTGGTTTTCCTATAACCTAACCCGATCTAACATCACCTATAACCGATAGGCATACATTAGACTAGGTTAAATGTAATTTGCAAGTTAAGCCGCTAAGCCTTTGAGCTGTCATGAGAAGCCCACCTTAGCGAGGTGTGTAATACCTTTTTTATGCATCGATTTGCCAAATGTGGTTAATTTTTTCAAATACGTGATTTGCATGTTTTTTGGGCGAATTGTGCAAAAATGAATTTAAAGACTTGGGTTTGTGATGGCGACTGAATAGCTGCAAATAGGAGACTAGAAAAAAAGTTCCTTAGTTTGACCAAAAGTAGAAACTATCTTTTGAGAATTTTTTGGTCATTTTCTTCAAATTGTAAGCCAATGCTCGTAAGTTACAGATACAAAGGGGACGTGGATTAAGCTTGCAAAATAAAAAAAATGTCGAATGGATTATTCCGCTATCTATCTTCCAGAACGTTATCGGATGAAAAGCCATGTCTTTAAAGAATTTAATAGGTGAATCGTGGTCGTGCCTCCTTTTAAGACTCCTTTGGACCCATCGCAGTATTTCAAAAGCCACGAAAGATCGTGGACACTAACGCTTTTTCATCGCTCGTCGCCAATGAAGTGATTTCAGAGAAATTTTTCTAATCGTATTTGTTGCAATCAAATGTAATTTACGATTGCTGCGCCACCGCTTTATTGTTCGTTGTTGATTAGCGGGATGTCACATTAAACCAGTCATAAAAAGGGTTGATCTATCGTGACGCTCGTGTATACCACTAGGCAATGAGCTTAATTTTGGGAGCTGAAATTAGTTGCTCAGCTGACAAATTGGTGAAATTGGAAAGCTTTAGGAACTAAGCTTATTTCTGGGTTCCACTAGCTGCCTTTATAAAATGGCTGATGTACGATTACCTCCATATAACATATCACAATTTTACGCCTCGGTCTCTTTTTCTCTATGGGTACACGGGGGCTTTTCTTAAGTGCCAGTATATGCTGGCAAATGACGTGTCATTCTTTAATCTCTGGCGTGCTGTAAAATTGCCATTAAGACAAGAATATTGTGGAAATCGACGTAGAATGCCTATGTGCGTAGCACCCATAAACCCAGCTTGGGTTAATAGTCGGAACTCATTTTGGACACGAGTTTCCAGTGAAAAGGAAAAAGTACTTTTTTATTTACCAAAAGGTCATAGAGAAGAAAAAAAGTGTTAAGGAAAAACGTTCCACTGCAATTTTCATTAAAATTGACATGATTACCGGAGCAAGCAGCACGAACATTTAGCTACAACATTTGGTAGACATACACCATTTAACTGGGAAGAAATTGCTAGTTTTACGCCGTCTTACAACAATAAATGAATTTTATGGACAGTTTCCCAGGAAAACGGCAAAGATAAAAGAGCCACGTGTATTCTATACATTATCAAACAGTCCTTAAAGCTACTGTACATGTATCGAAAGTACTGGCCGAGTTTTTACCGAGCTTCAAATGCCGTTTACAACACAATCACAACGCACTTTTTGAACTTTTAACACCACGCTGCTGTTTCTTTGTCCTTTTTTCTCAATTTTTTCTTCACTATCCACTGTAAATTATTGTAGCTAAAAAGGAGTAACAAACAAGGATAACCAATCCAACGTGATTTCCATGCTGTCGTGTTGCGTGTGTTTATATCTCTCTCATGTTGATGATGTTTGCACTTACTGTATATTATTTCAAAACGGTTTGCATACAGTACATGTATATGCATAATGTAATATACATGTACATACAATATACGCCTAATCTCGTTCATTTGCACAAATGAGTATTTCGACCATGTCCTTTCGATCAAATTCCCTCTAACGACAATGACCATGCTTTGTGAATGCGTAATTCATTTAAAAAGGGAAACTTCTTCTGCATGAGTTGGTCAGTTCGAGTCAAGGACGAAGACCTTTCGTTATTGACATAATTTCTTCGAGCGTGCATTTTTGGTCATACCGCCTATTCAATGTGGACAATTAAAATTCACCGCACTCGCCTCATTTGAATACACTCGCTGACCTCAAAAATTACTCGTTTTATTAATTTCTTGAAAACCCTGCTGCTTTAAGATGATCACAAAGCATAAATATTTATCAAGAATCAAGAAAGGCTGCTGGATTTCTGAGAATTGATCATGGATGCATTTATTATTTCCACAGCTGGTTCTCATTCATCGTTCTTACCATTACGTGAAAGTAACGAACTGGAGAAATACTGAAAACGGAAACACATTCGATATCATGCCCATGCGTAACTGTTTCATGAAATCCAATTCAACAGCTAGAAAAAAATGGCTGCCGTCCTGGAGCAGTGTACTGCACTGTAGAAGCTCATAATCGTCTTGCCTATACATGTACATGTACACGTTACAGTACCAGCTGTTCATATACATATACATGTATACAGTACACCTAAAATTTGAAGCTGAAACTTGGCTAGGTCTACTTTATATTATTATAGTAATAACACTATCACGGTTGAACACACTATTCCATTCTACTGCACTAATACGTTTTTAAACATATAGTATATATAGATTGGAAATAACTTAAATGCTATACAGTCCATTATGAAAGACGAAGAACCGAACGAAAGTCCCATTTTTATCCTTAATTTCAGTTCCATGCATGAGTGCCATCGAGAGAGTTACATGTATAGGTTTATTTTATTTGATTTTTTTCCGTTCATCGTCTTAAGATACATTTATCAATTTTCTCCCTCGTTTTGGATGCTCAATAGAAAGTCTTTCGTTTATCTGGGAGTAAAACGAGCTCAATCGAATGCCCCCAAGTGTCCATGCCCGGGGAATAATTTCAGAACGATGCACGGGTCAGTGGTTATTCACGGCCCCCATGGTGCGTTTATATTATATTTCGGGGAAATCAAAATCGAAAGAAATTGGTTTTGATAAGAAAAATTCGTTATCTGAAGAAAATGTTTTGTTCGTCGCCCAGCGCGGCGTGAAGTGAGGCAGAGTTGCATTGATGGAAAATTAAAAGCTAGAGAAGAAAGACGCAAGTTCAATGACGTATACTGTAAAGACGTAGGCGTATAATGCAAACACAAGAATTCTATTATGCTTTATAACGCCGATTGCATAGCCTCCATTTACTGACTTACAGTGTTCGGATTGCTCTGAAAACATTATGAATTCTTCCAGAGTTCATTGAAAAAAGACGCTCACAGACAAAAGGAATAAATATATTTTGTGTAAGAAACATTAATGGTAATTGCCCCAACTGTCAACTGCTATTCTCCCCCGACTGTCATATCCTTCTATAGAATGCAGCATCAGATCTATCCAGAATAATATGGTAATATCGGTATTCAATAAAACCCAAACATTGGCGCTCATATACCAAGTTAAATAAAAGGTTGCAACGGACGCACGTACGTTTCGAATATGAGGTAAAGCGAATGACAATACCAATTAAGTGCACGTACGCTTCTAATATATTCGAGCTTTCAAATCACGCGCTTTCGAATGACTGTTAACCAGACACATGTAAGTTTCGAAATCGGGGTAGGCTGTAGCATCGAATGTATTTTTTCAATGTTTAAAGTTGTCAGTAAACACGTGAAGGGAGTTATATTAATCTAAACAATTTTAATACAATAAACCATTCCGCGAATTGAACCTGTCTAAGAAATTTCAGCACTCCAAGATTTAGCGAAGTATTTTAAAAATAGTTTACAAAAGTTAGTAACGAACAGGCGCCGAACGAAAGGTTTTAAAAATCGTGAAGATGAAACTGCCATCAATTTCAAATTTGGAAAACGTCACTTCATGATGACGTGAGGAATTCCAAGATCTTTGAAACTTTGAAATTATTACGCGATCCAACCGCCCTGTTACACCACTGTAAATGAACCAGAGAGCACTGAAGCTCTTTCAAATACATTATACACAGTAGCCCTGTGTGGAATGCGGCGAATGCACCCACACAGATGTAATATACTGTATATAAAATAAAACCTGCGCGAATTTCTGGGAATGAAATACTGTTCAGTGAGAGATAGGATTTTATATATAACCCCTTTCCCCAATTTGCAATGCGCGAAACGTCCGCAATTTGTTATTTGTCAAAGCGGAGCGAGGTCCTAAGACGTGCTTTTCCTCTCAAAACATTTAAAAAAGGATGAAACTTAAATAATTCCCGTTTTGGGGCTCCCAAATGGTTCTGCTTTATTCTCTGCCACACCATTTTCTTATCCAATTTCAGATATTGTGCTTTTCGCTTTGTATTCGGTGGTTCAACTACAGCGTATATTTAACGCACAAAAAATCTTTTTCCAGCAGTATACGATGATTATTGTCGAAGTAAAACTTTCCTCTCAAGCATACGTTTTCGAGTAAAGCCAGTATTTCTTTTTTGGTACACCCTACGGTACAATTCAATTCGAGACAGCCTTCGTGGCATGCATGTGGCACTACTAGGAAATCGCATGGGTGGAGAAGAAAATGCAAAACACCAGAATTTGCCTGTTTTACGTTAAGACCCAGGGTTTGTACATATTCCTGCTTCTCCCAAATTGGGATTAAAACGCAAGGTTGCTTGGTTGTGTTTAAAAGCACGAAGTACATTGTAGCTGGTATACATGTACATGCTTGATGTTTGAAGAACAAGTTTTGGGCCATAACCCCATTTCCAATTGCAGGTGGATTGAGTGGTGAGATCTTCTAACCATTCCTCGTATTAAATATCCAAAGACGCGCACCCGTGCTTTGAATATTGAAATGTTTTATGCACGATGCGTATACAAATACGGATACGTATTTGCCACATTAGTGTAGCCCATCCTCTCTTAAGACATCCAATTTATGGTTATGCAAAAGCAATTTATCTTATGCATGCGACACTACAGTCGTATAACCATCATATGCATGGAGAAACTCGCAGACGTCGAGTATTTTATTTTTCGTGCAAATACGCATCTGGCTATTTAAAATTAAGACGAACGCATATCGTATTTTATTCGTTTTAGCATTTTTGGTTGCGGAGCAGGTGGCTGTCTCTATCCCGGTATATGGCATACACATGATGTCTATAAAAATAGTTCCATTAAATCGTTGTGAGTTTTCTATCCAACATATGATCACAGTTCATATATGCAAATAGAGAGAGTTATCAAATTGCTTTGGACATCCACATGTACGTACAAGTTCTCGAAATGTGTACTCACCAGGCACCCTGTTCAGAATAAAAATGAAATACCGAAATGGAAGGTTTGCATGCATTAAGCAGTTATGACATTTAACGCCTTGTGGACGTCTTACAATAAGACTTAAGGAAGTGAAGCAAAACAGGACAAACAAGGTTTGGAAACGAGATCCTCCGAGTTTTCTTTGGAAGATCTGAAACCTGAAGCTTCTGACTGCCTTATGTGTTACCCAAGTAAGACTACATCAGCGTTATAAGTCTTCCGTTGATTACGAAATATGGCCTCAGTTGTCATTAAATTAATAAGCCCGAACCGGAATCAAGGCTAAATTCAATTAATTATCTCCTTCGAAGCAAACTGCTGTCGTAAATATCGTTAGGAATATGGGATAAATCTTTTACCCGCTGAATGCAAATATTCAACAACCTTCAAATACCCTTTAAGATAACGCTGAGAACCGAAATTTTCGAGAGGCAGAGATGGTGTAGATAATGCTTTTGAGGATTTATTAGTACATAAAACTTATCGTGTTTACGGCCAAGTCGATGGTTTCCATAGAAATTGCGCTGAATCCATTTTGAGATTGTTGAAGTTTGTAACTAAGACTGCTGAATTTGGGAGAAGGTGCTACAAATATTACCTTACTGTGTAGTTCTTAATTACGAACGTTAACAATAATACAAGCACTTGCAATGAGCAAGTCACACTTTTATGTAGCACAGGATTTTCACTTTCTGGAATGTCAGGGAGAATCAGGGAATGTCAAGGAAAGGAAAAATGTCAGGGAATTCGTGAAAATGTGGGATAAAATCCATCATTTTTCTTACTATTTTTCAAAAATCTTATGTAAAATGTCAGGGAACTCGACTTAAGAATTTGAGTGGGAACCCTGTTGTATTTCCATTATAGTCATCCTATTAACGATAACCTTCCATTAATGGGGGAGGGGACCAGAATTATGCGTCGCCCAACAAAACAGGTATACGCTCATAAGTTCTGCTTCTGAAAAATTGCTTTAATAATTTATTTTACTGTATGAGAAATTTTGGCGTATGCTAGCATTGGTACTTCAGACAAGTAGTCATTTTTAATTTCCTCTTTGACCTTCCCTAGATGCGTAAAGACGCACCAATGAATTAAACTGAAAATGACAGGCAAGGACAAAGCCTACTCTATAGGCAGCAGCCTCCAATTTCTGAGGCAAAAAACTCGCTGGGTAGCTTTGTCAGCAACAGCAAAATAAAAATAAAACGAAAAATTAAGACGCGGATCACGAGTCAAGACAAATAAGACACGACCAAGTGAATAACTGAGATAGAGCATGAAATTCAACGGGCTTTTCTATCTCGCACGTGATCAGCCCCCGCTTTCCAGAAGCTAGCTTGTCTGCCCAGCTTACAAGTTCGTAATGTTTGCGCGACGTTCGGGGTCAGCCAAGGCTATTTTTAAGGGAAGAAGACCGAGTCTCCATGGATTCATGACACCGTTCAATTTGGTTCCATATTCACGCCTTCTCCCCAGTCTACTTATGCATTATTTATGGACTAACCCACCTCGTCCCTTCTTAATGTATTCCTTCGTCGATTTCCTTAGCCCGCCACTTCACTGTCACCTTTCATTATTGACACTGACGACGCATTCAAAATGACGGCATAGATATATTTTGAATTTCAATTGGGAGGAGAAAGTATCGCCCAATTGCTGTCCATTTTCTATTGTCCCCTCTGTCTCATTTTAATAGCTGATTTTTGCGTCCAGCGCACGTTGGCCAACCGAAGATTGCATCACGATGCACTACATGTATGTATGTGTATCCTGGGAAGAACCACCTTAACTGAATGACAAGTATCTTCGTACTTAACCTGCACCCCAACGGATCGACTTTTTTAGGCTGATCAACAGTGGCAACGCAGAGGAGTGACCGCATCAAGTCGGTGAAGTGTACAGGGACTTGACGCCAGTGTGAATTTGGACCTACTTTGAAGGGTTTTACTTGAATTTCCAATTTCAGGTGCTTGTAGTCCGTGTATAGGAAATAATTAAAGGTTGCTGAATTTCTCAGTCGAGCTACAGTAGAACCGCCTATAAACGATTGGGTGTCCAAATTTAGTTTCCCACATGTACAGGGTGATTACAAATGACTGCAGCGGTTTCATGAATTTTTTTGCGGTGAAATGCTTCCGCCTTCCGCTGCTAGAGGGCGCTGAGTTCAAAGATGCCATTTTACAACTCAGCGCTATCTAGCAGTGGAGGGAGGAAACATGTCACTACTGGAAAATTCCAAAAAAAAGCTTTGAGAGATGCTTGTTTGATATCACCAAACTCGATCGCAATAGCATTAATAATAAGGCCGTAAAATTCACGAACTGACTATGGAGACCAATGGAGAACCTATGATTCGATTCAAAATTCAATACAGAATCACTTGGGAGGCACTTATCCAGAATTAAAACATGGCTAAGAAACTTAGCGAGTTTGCCTATGCATGTGCATTTTATCTATGATTATATGTCGAATACAACACTCAGTGATTTATTGAAAGTGATGTAATCATCCTGTACATGTAGTCGAGACAACTTTAATGGAAGATTCGTAAATAAACTTCCAAGTAAGACTAGTAAGAGAGACAATTTCTGGATATTTACAGGGCATACTCAAATTTTCGAGTCCATTTACATGGCATTTTTATGAGATTATTGAAAAATAATGGAGAAAATTAAGTTTATAAGTACACTACTGTATATGCACTTCATGCTGCGTGCTCTAGATGTAATAAATGGATAATTCGCCACATTTTTTGAGCATACATCTGCATATTCTATTTTACTTCCATCACTTTGTAGTTTATTGTACAGGGGAAACGCAGATTTCCGATCTTGATGTGCATTTATCTGCTATCCATTCACAAGCTCAACTTCCTGTGGTTTCACGTATATTGTGTAAAAGCGTATGGCCGCAGTTTGTGCCAAAATTGGAGTTGATTTTGAAACTCCGATCTTCCAAGGATTTCGATTTCCTTTTTGTTCCGTTATTCAGCCAGAAGAAATTTTTCTTTTGTAGGACTCCAAAGAATGGTTCGGTTTCCATCGTTTGACGCTTGTTTTGATTTAGTCAAAATGAATGACGTAGGAAGCTGCATGCATAAAAGAAGCTGCATAAATTCAATATATAGATGGTTCAAAAATATCAGATGGCAATTGTACATGTATTCTGTATGTACTGTACATGTACAGCGTTCTCCTGGTATAAGGGGTAGGCCTACTGAATATGCCAGTCTTATCCCACGCTGGACATTTAGAATTTGAAATTAATTAACGATGTACACGAAGTTTAAGATATTAACGATTAAATATATTGCGCTTTTATGTTTTTGCATAGTTTTATATTTTCAATAGAAGCCTGGTAAATGCATGCTTAGTAATTTTCTTAGAGAATCACAACTCTTTGTGACACAATTGATTCACCCAGTTTCTTTTCTGTGTATATTAGGCTGGCCTAAATTAATGCGTTAATACCATCTATTAATTATAAATGTTAATTTGAAATTGTAATAGGAAGGGTATGGAACCAGACCCATTAATAAACACCCTCAAACAAATTGCTGCTTATTATTTTACATTTTAGTTACAAAATTTAAATTTTTCCAATTAAATATTAATTCTGAACTAAAGCGATGTCTAGTGCGTATGTTGTGTATAGGAAAGTTGCTAATATTGCGTGATTTTCAATTAGGAGCAAATGGCAAACTATTCCTAGTTCAAATCAGATGAAAATGTTATAAAGTAAGCGTAAGCATGCACGGTCAAAATATGCATATAACTGAAATGATACCAAATAATGTTTAAAACTTGACAAACTAGCAAAAAAAGTTAAGATTCAGTCGTCACGTTATAGCACATCGACCAATATTAGAAAACAGGCCCTTTATATAGATAACTCTACTAACTAGCAAATTAGCAACTCAACTTCAGATCGATTTATCATTCACTGTTATAATCTTATCGTCAGACAACGTGTTAGAATTAATGTAATAAAATGGTACAAAGCTGAACTGAAAATGTGCTTAAAAGGAGCTTTTTTCCTTGAAAAAAAATGAAAATACAGTATGTGCAGCAGAGTATGAGAAAAAAAACACGCTTAGGCGACAAAAGAAATAATTTTTCCACCTCTACAAATGTACTGAAAAGGAGACGTTCGCAATTATGTGGCTATTAAAAGGCTTCAAACATGGATTGAAATTCACCACTATTGTTTTGAAATACAGGCGGGGCTACTGACAATACGAGAGAAAAATGACAATAACTCGACACGCCACTAAGCTGAGTCTTTCTCAATACCAATTCCGTTCTAATAATTGCATTTTGTGGCTGATGTTCTCTTGAGGGACCAACTACATAATGGCAGTCGGTGAAGAATTTTGATTGCAATTGCTTGTTTGCGCACCAACACCGCAATAATGTGCCTAGGTTAAGAGTGGGTCAATATGGTCAGCAATCAAGATTACTACTTGGCTGGCTGGGGCAAAACGGCATCTAGTGTTAAACATATTTTATAAGGTTGGTCAAACTGCAAAGGCGCAACAAAAGGAAAAAATATTCGATACAACACGGGGGGCAGATTGCCACGCTTTCGAAATGGGAGGGCTTTATCGACCTATGCACACGGATAAAAAAGGTTTTAACTTCATTGTTCTTCATTTCTATCAGGAAAGTATAAATGAAGTCAGGTGGAAAGTATAAGAAAGTTGTCCGTCATCTATTTTACACCATTATCACGCCAAGCAGAAATTCCTCTCCCATCGCCATTTCCTAGATATTGGAAGAGCGTGGACAGGACAGGTCGAAAGGTTCGCTGATGAAGTGCGAGAATAAAATTTAGTTTTCAAGCCTGAACGCACTCTGTGCCACCTAAATGGTGACATGCAAACGGCCAGTTTCCACCAAGATTCCCTTCGGCTAATAGAATTTCCGCTCAACGCTTCAACAGGGACAACACTTGCCATTTGGTCAAATTCCCACCCAGATTCTCGGAAATTTCTCATAGAAGTTTTCATACTTCGATGTCGAGTTGAGTAATTCTATTTCATTCCTATTCCTATGCACACAGTACATTATTTCCTGGTGCTTGTTGCAATATTAAAACGCACGAAAACAATAAGAGATTCTGAAATGGCAGATGCTGAATAATGAAATAATAAAAACAATTGCATTACGATAACCACCATAACCACCACCTAATGGTCACCATCATGTACAAGCTAATACTTTTGCAGACATTATGAGACAATGCCCTAATGGCGAGACAACCACCTAATGGTCAACATCATGAACAAGCTATAGGACTTTTGCAGTAATTGAGACAATGCCCTAATGGTAAGACAACCACATAATGATCACCATCATGAACAAGCTAGGACTTCTGCAGAAATTATGAGACAATGCCCTAATGGTAAGACAACCACATAATGGTCAACATAATGAACAAGCTATAGGACATCTACAGAAATTATGAGACAATGCCCTAATGGTAAGACAACCACCTAATGGTCAACATAATGAACAAGCTATAGGACATCTACAGAAATTAGGAGACAAATGCCTTAGATACCAAACAGAGCGATGCAATTGATTTCGAGAAACTTAAAATTCAGATTCATCAATACTAAAACTTAAATTGGAGAGTTCATTTTGGGAATTTCTCTATATGCCGATGTGGATTTAATTCTTTTAGCGTTTGCATTACTTTCCATTACGTTGAAGGATGTCTCTCTGAAACATTTATCCACTTTCTTTTGGTAACGTAAAAATGCTTTCTAAAGGAAAAATATCTCGTTCGCCGCCATATCGGTAATCTCGTTCCATTTTTATTACCAACGAAAATAAGAAAAAAGTCCTATTTCACCGCCAGTAAAATATATCCAGGAAGGAAACTTCAATCCTTTTGTTATTTTGAGTGCAGTTTTTATTGAACTAGTCTCACCTTTATGGCGGCTGGCCAAATACCGCTGACGTTCACGGGGAATTGCTATACTGCTGCTTTGGGCGTTTGGAAATTGCCAGACGTTTAAAGCTTCACCACAGTGCATGAAAATCCGAAATAGAAGTAGGGATTACGATGAGTGGGGGCCACACAACGAAATGCGAGATTTATTCAGAAACACTAAAACAGCTAGCCATAGGACACCTGGATTGCCGAAGCCATTGTGAACGGTTTAACTGCGATGAAATTAAGATAATAAAGAAACTATTAAACCGCTTCAACCAATAATAAGCTTCGATTATCTTCGACGAGTGTAACCATGTAAAAGTCATTATTAAAACTTTGACTTTCAGTTTAACACCCATAATAAGAAGTCATCAAGTTGCATAACAGGATTCCCTCAGAGATTAAATCTTCAACTTCCCAGACTTTTTCAGGTTTTGAAATATATTCCACGACTACCCTGATCACTGAAAATACAAAACTATGACTATGCCAAAGTGAGGAATGCTATATTTATTGCTTGTGATATCTAAACAGAAAACAGAACACAAATTTTCATTGGCAAAATTCATTACCATCATTACCAATGGCAAATTCATTATCATTTTCCAGGGAAATGCCTGTCATCCCTTGATTTCTTGTGTAAATCAATAATCACGTGTAGCTATGAAAAAACATTATTAATTTGTTGAATTTTCCTGACTTTTTCAAAGTCAATCCAATTTCCTTGACTTTTCGAGGTTATCCAGATCTGGGGAAACCCTGAATAATACTTTAAATTCAAACTTGGTTTTTTTAAATGCAAGGGTCGAATTTGAATATATTGAAAGTACTTCTCTGAGATATGACAATTTGAGAATTTTCATAGCATGCACATACTGTGACACGCTAGCATTCATACTGTTAACGATTTTATTGGATTCCACGATGTACTGTATTTTCATTTTATCGACATCTTTAAATGAAATTATTTTCTCCGCTTCTACTGTACGTTCACTGAAATCGAGACCAAGAAAATTCTTTGAGCAGGATTAATCCTACATTCCATGTTATATCTTCTAAATTCGTTTCTTTTCAAGAACCAATGCAGAATACCGTGTAGGAACTAATTCGATCCAACCAGTCATCAATTCAAATCGATTCCTTTTTTTTTCATACAGTATACAGAAATTGAAGGCAATTTTGTCACAAAGATGAAATTTAAACGTATAGATACAGTAGAAAAACTAATGTATTTCAAACATTTATTTATGACTGCATTTTTATAATAAGGTTACGTGAGTAGAAAACATAGTTGGTCGTATTGTGTAGTCATCTAGCAAGCCTTATAAAACACAGATTTGAAATATCAAAAAATAATTTCTGTCGTATCAATATGATCCACCAAGATGCTTCTAAGTTTTCAAATTAGGTCAGCATCTTTCGCTTTGCATATTTTATGCATCACGTATAAAACATATTCGCTACCAACCCAGACAGTCATTTTAAATAATGGGAGATTCTGAGATACAGAATCCAGACGCGCAGATTTTTTCAAAAACCATGCAAGAAAGTTAAGCATCCTCCATGCTGCATTAAATTATAGCCCTTATGCAATATTTTAATACGGTTTCCCTATACATCGATTTATTGCATAACGCTTATTTAATTTAAGGGGAACAGAAATCTATTGGATCTAGTATGTATAATGCATTGCGCCCCTAAACCTTATCACCAACCAACCAACCTAGTATTTATAAAAAAAATTCAAATATAGGGAAAAACATAAATCAAAATTTCACACACTCACTAATGAAATTGGCATAGCCTATTCTTATTATGTAATATTTTCAGTCTTTATTAGACTTTCTATTTTTTAATTTTATGAAATTTGGGCTTTTTGTAAGCATCAATTCCGATGTCCCTGTTTTCTTTGTTATTAAGTCTGCAGTCTGCCTAAACTGTCCAGCATGTACAATGTACATATGATGCATATACATGTATTTATATATATTTCAAATCGTGTCAGTGTTAATATGATATTCGAAATACAGGTGGGCTTCGCATTTCGTTCGAAATCTGTTAAGCATAAAAATGCAACACAAGTTGCATTTGATTTTGAATAGGGTTCGAAACTATGAACCAAATTTAAATTAGAGACAGTCTATAGTAATAAAGATTTGGAATTCTTTGATTTAATCATCAGAAGTAATATTAATGTTCTCAGAAATATGCAAAAACAAATCTTGAATTGAACCAACGTGCACCGCTCACTTTGTTCATTTCACGATTTCCAATGATGAAATTCACCGAAAACTTGTTCCACATATTTCACAGACACGAAATATAATTTCCTGCCCAAACAAAGCAGGATATAAGAAAGGACAGACATGTCTCTTTCGCACGTGAAGGCTATCTAAGGAAACAGAAACGTATTGTTTAGAATTAGTGGAAATACCTCCTGTTAATTAAAAGTGCATTTTTGTATAACGAGTCTTTGTTACGATGTACAAGTTGAGACGAAAATGTATGAGGTTGCATGAAAAATCGCAAAGGAATTGTGGGAGTACTGCATTTCACAAACCGTTGACATTCACTTAAAATTCAAGAAATAAACCTTTCCGGCAAATACCTGACGATTATAATTGATGAACTGGGATACTTACGAAAATAAGAATGCTAAATGAAGATTAATTGCATATACAGCTTACTGAGCCTTTTTAATTGGCTTTTAGAGAAACACAACACTGATTACCTTTGTTTGCAGAGAATCAGAAATTAATAATGTCAATCTTCAATCAGGATACGTCTTTTGTAAGAATTGAACGAGGAAGACAATTGTTTTCACACCTAAAACAGTAAAACTATACCGGTACACGGACGTAATACTACAAAGGCGCGCTCTTATTGTATGCCCATTAGAATGTAACACTCTAAAGATAATTATGTGTATAAATTAATGAATTGTCGGTTGTGTGCCACCGTCCCACAGTGCACATTTTCAATATATTGTAAAGTTAATTTGATTATTTTATGCCTTAAATTTTATAATTAATGTCATGCGTATATACGAGGTTGCAGTCCCTAAAGAAAACCGCCTAAATGGCTCGCGATTTTGTCTTTGTTATTGCTCTTTTAAGCGATGTTATCTATTTTCATAATAATTTGCACATTTTTCCCTTTCCAACATTTTATTATTAAGCCTAATTACTTTCTTTTAGCTCGCCATTTTCTCCGCATTTAATTTCTCTGGTAGTTTCCAGGCATTTACAGCTGTCTTTGCCCAGTATACACGTTCAGTTTTAGATTTCTTTTCGTAAAACAATTTTGTAGGATATTGAAAACGGTTTGCATTTCTGCAATATCCTAAAATAGTTCGCCGATTTAATGGTGGTAATATTGCGAACTGCACAGTGCAGTGCTGTAGAATAAACCTTTGAAAGAACGTCATTTTCAAACATAAAAATGTCTAGACCAATGCTGAACTCTTGGTCCAATTTCAAAAATAAAATATAAAACTCTATGATTTCCCGACTAAGTCTCTGGCCAAAATCACTTATGCCCCGTTCGTATGTACAGCATATGGAAATTTTTCTATTTTATTATGCATAATGTCAAATTATATTGCGAGGAACTATGCTAGCATTCGGCATGCACACTACATGTACATGTATACTGTATAACGTCTGCTTAACCTACTTAACTTTCAGTGAACTATGTTTCAAATCTGGGTTTATTATGATGGAGTTTTGATGGACGTTCGTGATATGCATGCCATTTCTTGAATCCCAGTTTTATTTCATAACTTCGTTTTTGAAAAAATCATAAAGGCTGCACACGCGGATAAGTTGGGCATTGAGCAGATTGATAGCTATACGCTGCACGAGTTGCGCAATATTTTGCAAAAAAGGTGATGCTCGTAATTTGTATATGAATATTTAGAGTGCTGAGAACATAACGGAGGTGAGACTGCTAATAAACATATGAAAAAAACATGATGGAAACCTATACAAAATATATAGAAATCAGCATTTAAAAGTACATTTTATACATTGCATTGGCTGAATGTGTAGTTTTCACAATTTCCAATCTAATTCATCCTGACATTTTTCAAATTTCATTGCATATTGAGTGCAGTGCAAGCTCGTACTTGCAAGTTGCAAAATAAGTTATTTGGTATCATTTCCTTCTGTATTCAAATGCCTATACCAATCGTAATTCTAAATGCTAATGGATGACACACTTTGTACGATCGTTTACAGTAATTATTTTTTGCCTACTTGGTAAGTCCCTGTATATCAGTATAGCAGTGAAATTTCAAATCCGTAAACTAAATAGTCAATTTTATAGGTGACATATTGGTATCTGGAAAAAACAATTAATTCTAGTGAGTCTGAAACGTTTCTAAAATATTTTACTTAGAAAGCCCCCGTATGCCCTGGAGTGTTGAATAAAGATTCTTCAAGTCAAACATCTTAACTGGAATCTTGTTCAATGCATTCACAAACAAAACATGCAACCAAGTTGTGGAGGTTGTTTAGTGTTTACTGTCAACAACTAATTGGTAAAGCTGAAATAGACATCATTTATCGCTAATCTTAATTAATGAGACCGATTTTGAGTAAGCCTTCATCCCACAATCTGACATCAAAACTGCAACTATCGCTTTCGTAATCTAGAAACAATTGCACGTTCTTCAATGATACTATCAAGCGTGTATTAGTTTTAAGTTATTCTATATGTGCTATCAGCAATTCTTAGATCGAAACATTCACTTTGAGCTTCCAAAGCCTTTCATACATGTATATAAGATGGGCCCTTCCATCGATTCCCCATCGTATTTCTATTCCGTTTGATGTTTTAGTAGCTGTGTGTCTCCGGGCTGTTTTAGAGTGCATGGTTTCTTTGGCTGAAGCTGGGTTTTATGCAAGTCGCTGATAGTTAATATGCACATAGCGATATTCAAAGTGGCTCTCTGTGTCTAGCATTAGTAATATTGGGCTTACGGATGGATTGGTTTTGTGTATGGTTACCTTTTCAAGTTCGATAGTGTTACATGTATTTTTATATGTTTACACAGGTGAAGAATTAGTTAGCACGCAATGGCAACTATTTCATCTTATCAGCAAACTCGGATTTGTTTGGTCACAACAACTGACATATACTTGATCATTGTTATATACAGACATTACATGCATTGGCATACTAAATACATTTACATGTGCATGCATATACAAAGATTTGATCAATAATTTTAGACATTTCACCAACTATGCTAGTTTTCAATTTTCGTTTTTGATAATTTAATGTCATATATTAAGTACACGTTGTAAGCTTTTTGTGTATAAATTGTGTAGGCTTTTCATGCTTGCACGTTGTAGTACGTCGCTACAATTTACATTTATCAATTTAAGAACATCTGCCCAAGTTTATTTGCACTTCAAAACATAAAATGCACTCGAAAAATGTTTATGTGTTACAGATATAAAAATAAGAAATATAAAATGATACTGCTACTTGCCCAGCATAACAATGCATAGTCTTTAGCACTTCATATCATACATGGATATCCAAAATGTAAGCTTTCATATGCGTCTACATGTATAGTTACCGGTATATAATCATTGGCCATAAACAGTTCTGTCGATTATTTTCATGCCCATGATAGCGATGGAAATCACAAAATCTCCATTTGCATTCGATGCTATTGCAATCGCATCTATGGTGTTTATCACATATTTATTACCTTCGGCACATATTTATGCTTCGACACTCAGAGGGCTTGTCCTGTTTTCTTACTTATGACTAGAATACGCTTAAAATGTTTTATGTGCCCAGGCCTGTAGCTCTATTTTTGTTTTGCTACGACCATTTTACGAGCGAAAATAATAAAGCAGAAATAAAATTGAAGATGTAGGAAAGTAATAAAGTGTTTCCATATTCTTGATAATGTTTTTATTTTTGGATTGAGATCATTTTCACCATATTACCCATGCGTAAAACAAGTACGAGAGTAAAGCTCCATAAAATGACTAAGGCTTGATGAATGCTTTTTAGGTTTTACAACGAATCTTCGAATCTGTTTCGTCTGACATTGTCTTTGTCTTTGGAACATAAAAACTACCTGCCATTGGAAAATTATACAACACGAGAAAATGTATATTTTCAAATTCTCAGAAGTTGAACGTGTTAGTTTTTCCTTGGCAGTATGGTTCAGTTACATTTTGCCGAACTAAGCATCCCAGAGACAAGGAAAAAACTTTGCATCTTTCGAATACATATTAGGCAGAATTCGTGACACGAATTTCAGATTTAGCCATAATGCCTTAAATAATACGCCCATTAATACACGCACCTGTACCGAAAATAATATAAGGCTTATATGGCTTTATTATACCATGGAAGAAATGTCATAAAGCATATACTGATGCTCAGGAATATGTATCACTAAATCTGAATTATAGATCGCATCGTGGTTTTCCAGCTAATCGGTGCGATAAAATAAGCAATCATCTCAAAATTAATCCCTAGCATACATTTAAGGTAGAGTGGATGGATGAATCAAATAGAAGAAAACGTATTACAGCATCCTTCATCACATTATATAACGCAATGCTCGTGTGCAATTTTGATAAATTCGTCGAGATACCGCAATAATTGCGCATGTCGACACCATATCTTACATATGCAAGCACGTTGATCGACCAATTATTTATATTTGGTGGATAAGTGCTTTTAGCAATATATAGGTATACGATGAAATGGTTATTGCCCCGCAACCATTAAGGTTATTTTTAAGAATTTATTGTAGATATTGTAGCCCAAGAGCAATATAAAAGATACTTTTAAGATTAGAGAAATTACGTGAATTTGTCAACCGTTACCTTATAGGGAAACATGACTGAATGTCAAACTTGATTGCTTGAGAAATACCATGGCAACGACTCGACGTGGTAATACTGTATTTGTATGTACTGGTGTCAAATATACTGCACTCCCGGCAGACATACACTGTACATGTATTGGGCAAAAACGCTAGAGCGTTTTACAAAAACGAAATGTACATGTGCATGTATACTTTAAGGATATTGAAATCGTGCATTTTTAATACACATCACTTTAACTGATGACACACAAGAACTTCGCAACCTGGGTCATTCACCTTCACTCGCAAGTTAGAACCGAAATAATTACACGATTATTTCTGAAAACTTGTAATGTCATGCAGTACAATGCACGAAATAGTAATCTCTTCGAAATTCGCGTGTTTTTTGCATAACATGTCATATATACATGTACATGTAGCTAATTCTAATCCGACAATGCAAATCAAAGAGATGTATTCTTATTCTGAATGCACGCTTGAATGGGTACGTCTTAATGTTAATGCCCAATCTTTAGAATGTGTAGGGATGAATTAAAGTATGCGTCTCTGTTAATGCGCACATTCTTTAGGTGGGAAATCGTGCTTTGCGTTTTAAACCTAGCTGGCTGTGAAACAAAATCCAATTTTCATCTTACATACAGCGTCATATTTTTTACCTCTTTATTTTTATTTTTACACATGTGTAAAGTGCACTTGTCATCGCGAACCGAAATTGTATACATCACTTTATGTACGTAATTAAATTCAAACTGAACTTTTTAAGATTGTGTTTTACGTGGGAAATAATTTTCCTAAGACCTATCGCTGCGTACATGCAGTATGCATGCTCACGCTATTAAAACGTTAAAGCCTTTAAATTTAGATCCATTAATTAGATTGAATGATGTGCCTTCGTATCATTTGTAATAAGATACAGCAACCATCATAAATAAGTAACAAAAAATTACGATGATGAATTTTAGCTTGCCATTGTACATAAACTGTATGCGCTATAGCAGGCATTAAACTTTAAACATGTGCATGCACACGCAATTGTCCTTAGAGAATAAATCACGACGTATTACTAAAATTCCTTTGTTATGGCAAATGACAAAAGTACCAGCATTGTTGTGTGTTATGCTCTATTTGATGAAGTATTTACATTTATTTTTACCCATACATGAAGCATCTATTTTCAAATGTTATTTGTGTGCATAAATGGCAGGTGTTTAACCCACTCATTTCGATTACATGTACTTTAATTTTTTGTCTATGTGAACCTGACTGTCCAAGTCGCCATTCAATACTGATATTTCTTGGTATAGCTGTGGAAATGTTAGTTTCGATTCAAATGAATGCATTCCCTAGCTGTTTAACATTTTCTCACATTCTGGACGTTAAATGGAGCCCAAAGAATACAGTGCAACCGAAATCACTTATTTGACAAATGAAAGTAATTACGCCATGCAAAAGCCATGGTCAGGTTTATTATTTTAACACAGTAATCGATGAGAAATCAATTATAAAAGCCATTTATTACAGCCCAAGGGGCATCTACAATCTATCTCACAATATATTTTCAAAACAAAAATGTCAAGATTTGGTGGTTTTTTTTTTTTTTCTCCGAAAACTACAGTATCGACAGTTAACTGGTTTTTTGATGAGGACGGATGGCGCGCACATCTCATTTTGGCATTTTGCTCTTTACAATAAAACTATTGGTGCAAGTTTTAAGTGGGGTAGAATAAATACAACATACAGTAAACAGATAACAAACCAATCGTTGGGGAATGCCAAGATCGATGGAAGAGAAACTGCATTTCCCTCGCATGATTTACACGCGGGATCATGGTGACAAATTCCACATTGATCCATGCATCATTGCAAATGGCCTCCCGAATATTTGACTTTCAAGTTTTTCATATTTCACTCCCACATAACGCAATATTGGGATCGAGCTAGCAAGACTCCTCCACAATCCGCATGCACGTTTCTCCATCCGTTTTGCTTTTTTCTGACAAAATATAAGCTTAGTTTTTCAAATTGAAATCGTGACTTATTGCATCGCTTTAAAAATGCGTCCAATAAAACAGCCTCCCGAACGCTTCAATATTTTTGCAATTTTTTCGTTGGCCTATTCGATTGTCTTCGAAATCAACAACAAATGAAATTGCACTGAGGTGACACCGTCTTGGTTTCATATGTGTCAAGTCTGCTCCTCGACGATACTTCGTGAAATTCGTTTTAGCCCAAGTGGCTTTTCGAGGTATAATAAAAGAAAATTGAACTGTTTTTCACACGATTCCTGGGTGTAATAGGTTAACGTTAGCGCGTATTTTGCTAACGGGATGGGAAAAAACTCTTCTTCTGCGGCTTAATTAGAAAGTGATGGGTCCTGCTCGAATAAATTTAATCAGGCGCCAATAGCGCATTTTTACACATGGATATATCAGAAAATCCATCGAGATGTCTGTGTTTATTTTAAGCCGAAAACTAAACAATCCATTGGGCGATGCCTTAATCACTTTTTTCCTGCTAACTGCATGGGAAATGCGTGCAGGCTTGTTTTATTTGGAACAGTTTAATTTCGTATAGAAGGCAATGGCAAGTGAGCCATAAAGCTCCCAACGATGTTTATATTTCAGCTTAATAAGGTCAAATGGAGATTTATGGTGAAGTGGCTTACTAAGAAAATAGGAAAGCCAGAGAAAGTGAAAGTGGGTTATTCAATAAATAGTTAAGAAAACACTCGTGCAGAATTGAAATTCTCAGGACCGGAGACGATGTTGTAGCTACAGTATATAGCGCCTTTTCCTGTAGTGCCATTTTTAGCTCACTTTTTATGCATTTAAGTAATGCAATCTGAAAGCTAAGATTGGCTGCTTTAAGAAAAAAGTGTGTGACGCGAGCCCTATGAGGCTCTCTCGATAATATCATTATACTAAGTTACGGGAAATTTATTTCGACAAAATAGAAAACGAGCAAAAAAATATGACAATGGTGGCGTTCATATAAGTGAATTTAATGGGAAAAAAGACTGTAAAAGAAAGCAAATTTCCATCACACCAGCCGACTCTGAAAATATAATCTACGTTCAACAGTTGGTTATTTCCGAGAAGTACAGGCCTAACTGATCAGAGGTGTGCTCAGAGCTATCTATATGTACATTCGATGCGGTACATGGATAATGTCTAGAGAAAAAAGTATTTGGATACAGCTAAGGAAATAGAAGAAACCTAAGTAAGCCCAGGAGTAAATACATCAGCTCGCATTTTACTGTTTGTTCAAATTCAACGTTTATGCTCGTGGCAGTCCATTAATGTGGTCACGAGTGTTCTCATTGAAAGCGACTTTGTGACGAATCCTGCATTTATTTACGTATTTTCCACAGGCTAATTGCTTTGCCTTAGAAACACGAAAGTAGGCAATCACACATTGCGCCTGTGTAGTACGGGTTGCCCCTTTCGGGAGCAATATTTATACCAATGTTACCCATTACATGTACATGCATGTACAACCTTTGAAGCTTGGCAAGCTGAATTTATTTTTAACAAATTTACATGCGTCACTACACCGCATAGGGGAAGGCAGCATTTTTTAGATGAGGCACATGGGTGCTGCTTTCATCTCACGTTGCATGTACTCGATGTACGATGTTTGGTTTAACGAGGAATTTCAGCCCTAAGAACTTGATGGGCAATAAAAGATAAAATAACAGCATGTATAGGGCTATATCCACAGCTAACTAAGTAATAGAAATTAGGAAATTTACGGTGGATCAACTCGTAAAACCCGCAATGTCTGACTTGACGGCATGATTCGCCAGTAACGTGATAATACCTTCGCAATTATACATAAAACTGTAGCATTCCAGGAAAACAACTATACTTAAACAGTGAAGAGACCATCCACTAATTTAGCAATTGATGGTATAAAGTCTCGTACAAGAGGGTCGTTTTTTGAGGCTCGTTAATTAATTTCAAATTTCCACAACCCTTAAAGCCCGCACTGTGCAGACGTACGGACGCCTTTATTCCCCAAAACACTAAATCCAGCACTTAGAAAGTGGAGCCAAAATCGAATGCACTGGAGTGTGTCTACCGAATTACTCTCTAAACATGACTTTAATTAAATGAGAGGTTATAATTAAATATATAAAATGCAGTTTATGAGTGCCCCAATAGACAGGTTTGAACAGTAAGAAGGAATCCATTCTAAGCATCTCAAACAAAACTTCGTCGTCTACCAAAGTTACGTTATACAGAAGTGTGAGCCATCGGACATTAATAAATTCTAGACCCTATTCAGAATATATCATGTCTGATGTATTCACAATTTACTTAAATGACCTCAATAACAAACAAGCGTCAGTTACACTGTATCTGCGTAAAGGAAGGATACAAGAGATCTAGATATCGTCAATTCACAACTTGATCATAATATATTTGAGCAAAAGAAGCTCGTGTTAGATCACTCTGTCGCTGGTGTCTAAATAACAACCGATTGCTTATATGCCACTAATTGATTTACTGATTTCATGATGTATTTTAATTTTGAAACGATAAAATGCTTCAGAAAGTACGTGATGCGTCACATCATGCGTGCAGAACTAATTAATGGCTTTAATACCAGAAAGCGCTTGTCGCAATAATTAGTTTCGCGATTTAGGGAAAAGGGTCACGAAGATAATTTCCAGAACGTTTTCTAATTAGAAAATCTCTATTAAAAACAAAAATAACCTGATTATGCATTCGAGCTGATTTCGTTAAGTTACTGCTCCTACATGTAGTTGACCACAGGTTGTCGAGCGTATCTATTCGATATTGGAAATTACTCGTATTAATCGTGAAATGGATCAGTACACTTGAGAAACACGCTGTAAAATCATTAGCATGAAGATTTTTTTAAGATTTCAGGCAATTTGTAAGGGACTAGCGAGCAATTTTATAACACTGACACAAATCTATATAGTGTCACTTCTCATAAATGCAAATGTTATGTAAACGTTGCACTTGCGACGTTGTTTTGCTAATTTGTTCAGCGTGATCTGCACTGAAGCCGAAATAACGTAATTGTGTTTTTCTAACAATAACTCGATTTTTGACGAAATTTCCGCAATCTTAACCGTATACAATATCCAGCCGAATGGTATCCTAGCTAGCAACGACTGTTTCAAATGAGGACCAATAAAGATTTTTCGCCAAAATGCAACAAACACTCAAAATCCAGGTAAACGAATGGGTTATGAGGACTTTGGTCTAATATTATATACAGTATATAAGCTGCATATTCTATAATCACAAAAGTTCAAGTTAAGTTACTGTATACACGTTTTTTACACGACAAAGGTTAGGTATCGTCATAACGTATCATATAAATAACGTATAAGAATTATTAAACGATGAAGCAAATGCGAAGGGTCTTAAAACAGTTTTTGAACTTCGTGCTCCCCCGTTTCTAAGAGACTACGTGTACATGCCAGAAATCAGTGACAAAATTATCAATTTTCTGAAAAATCTGCTTGTTTTAACACTCTGGATTATGACTGAATGACAAATTCATTTTCATTCCATGCTGGTGCTATTTGATTGTCAAAAGGATTAGCAAGGTTGTAGCCATGGAAACTAGAAAAGGAAACTTTGAGAGCGCTCATCCATGCCATGACGTAAATGCGCCAGAGCTGAGGGGAAGCTCCCGTTGTTTTCCGAATCTCTATTATATACAAAATAGGGGAAGAAAAAAAATTCTGGAAAAAATGCCTTTCATTCATAGGAGAAAATCGAAAATCTCGACAGAAGAAGGTCACTTACTGATGGATTTCACAATGACAAAAAACACCATTTATGAATGCCCCCTGCTACAGACAGAAAGTGGAACATTCGTCATTGCTGAATGTATGTCGAGCAAAAAGTAAACTAACGTGGATGCTGCGAGGAAATCGCTTTTTCCCCAGTCCAAATCCTTCATTGCCTCAAAACATGATACTGTTATACCATTGGGCATTGGCAAAAGTGGCGTCATGACTTCTAAGTTGAAATACGTGTACGTAGAGCGTTGTTTGGTAAACATCCATAGCCTATCTCACTTTACTGGCACCCATGCTTTCGGTCTCCAAATAGTTTCCGTTATGGTCGTTTTAGTTTAACTGAAAACCATTGACTGAACTTCAGCATGGTATAAAGTTATAAACCATCTTTTTTTCCAGATTTTGTTATCGTTGCACGACGTTTAAATCTACTCTTTATCGCCTCATAAAAGTTGGAAGCATTTGGTCAGAGCATAAAACAAATATTTAATATACAGTAACGTTGTCATTGTTAACTGGCTAGACCTGAATGGTTTCATTCAGAGTTAATCGTACTGCTCATCTACGATTGTACAGTAACATAATTCCGTAACCCAATTTCTAAACCCATTGTTAGGATGGTTGGAATGTTTATAGTGGCAACCCATCTGTAGAGTCAGAGTGAGAAATAATTATCTGGCGTCACTTATGCTAAATGATAGGTTGACTATCCACCAAAAGTCACGGTGAAAGACCTGCTTTCACCATTGAACTGTAGTAGTTACCACCCACCGGTTTATTCTCGATATTTTCGAAATTGAGTAAAAATTGAAAATGCAATAGGTCGTGCTACTGCGCGACATTGTCATCAAGAACTTCTGAACTTGTAGAGGTTTGTGTTGACTCGGCAAAACGTTAAAGAGGAGTTACAAGATGGGTAAGGGACTAAGGGCCTTCAATGAGGGATACCAATGTGCGCAAGATGAGCATCGACCATTTCGTCTCAGAACACCCTTTGCACATTTGTATGGGTAGCAATTGCTAATGTTCATCTTGTTATTGCGCAGGCGCATTAAGCTATAGGAGTACGTCTTTAACAATGACATATGTTGGTTAGTCAAGCTAAAATTTGGTATAATTGATATCATTGTGTCGCATCTCACTGCGATTCACTGCCTCTGAAAGGTGTTTTGCTAATATATGTACAATTGCACAACGTTTAAAAGTCGTCCAAAAATGGGCGTAACATTGACGAAAACCTAACTAAGCATTAGCATCCTCCGTCTACCATTTCCTCTATTATCTAATAATAAAGCAAATATGAAATAATTTAAAATCGAACACGATTAACGTTCTCGCTTGACAGCCTAAAATAGCCATCAACCACAACAACAGACTTAGCTGTAATGATTCTCAAATTCCTCGATGCATTTTCGATGAGTGAAAAGCACGTCACACGAGTCCCCCATTCCATTCGGAATAAAATCTGGCTGCCCAAGAGCGGCTAACCCCGACCAAAAGTGACTCCAGCGTCGTTCGGTGTGGGGGGGAAAACGGCGGTCTGGGATTGGCTGTTTCGCGTTGACATTGCATCACCTTGGTTGGTGGATCCATCAGGTATAGGCTCGCTGGCAGTTGCCCCGGCAACGGTCGCTCTCTCACCATGGCAGTAGCTCGCTAGTGCGAGCCTGCGACTGGCAGCTGTTCTTCGCACGCAGCATCCGCCAAAACTATTGCAATCTGGAGCATCTCATCCTCATTCACGTTCATTCATAGAGAGAGCTGCTGTAGTGCCAGAGCTGCCATCTCAAGAGCTCTTGAGCAGTTCGTCTGATGGCCAGCCCGTATCACCAGTCACCGTGGGGCTCTCTTGACTGGTTGCCTTTAACCCCATACGCGATGGAACGACTGGCTCCGCACCGCTCTTGACGTGTCCGGGTGACGCGGTGACCAATGTCCGGCAACGCCTCTTAACCGCCATCATAGCTGCATCTACCTCATGTTATCGAACGTGGACCCCGCGTTCTGACCTGCTCCAACGAAGGGACATTGGACGATTGGCTTCTGGAAACGGTTCTTTGTTGCTGCACCTTGCCGATATTCTGGATTAGCTCATCGTGCAACAGCAACACGGAGAATCAACAGGTTGGCTCAGCGCTGGACTATGTTTTTCCCATCAGAACAACATTGTTGAACCAACCAAAAAATATCGAGACGCTTGTTTTGGGACCTGGACATGGTTACATCTCATTGAATGACCTTGGTGTGGAATGGTTCGCGGACCCTGATGGCAGCAGATTTCCCCCATCACTGCTTCCCCTAAGGGATTTTGGGCACTGATCTCGCCTTCTGCCAACTACGAGGAACGTGGACACGCGGACTTTGACAGTCAAGCCTGCAGAAGTAAAAGTAACGAGACGCCTGTTTTGGGAACTGTAAGTCAGACTCGACACCGTCACATCGTTGCGACCTCGGTTGGGTGACTGAATGGTTCGTGGACCCTGATGGCAGCAGATTTTCCTGCTCCTAGGGGACTTTGGGCACTGATCTTGCCTTCTGCTAACTGACCCTGCTTCCTCACAGTGCAACACGTGGACTGTCAAACCTCCAGGAACCTCCAGGAAAAGCTGATCTCGAGTTGAACCACCGAGTTCGCTGCTCATAGTGGACACGGTCCACGAGCCACCCACATCCGCACCCGAGCACGGTGACCTCAGCAGCAACAGAAACGGCCATTTTCCTGCCATTATCCCCTGAAGAGGCGATAGGATCTTCGGTCAAGGAGATCCCATCAGCGCTCAGCGGCGCTTTTGAAGTTGTCTCCAGACAATGCCATTCCGTCCAGCGCCAATCCCTGGTCGCCACCACCTTCCCGATGCCATCTTGACGTGACCTGAACACCCTCATGCAGCCAGGACTGACTCGTTGGACTTAGGGTTGCTGGACGGTGTCCTTCAAGACAGGGGTATTCGAAAACCGTCCATTTTGTCGCGGGCCAACGAGGCCCATTTCCAGTTGTAAACAATGCGGAAGAATCCGTTCTGTTCGCCAAAACGGGTTCCGAACACGGCCTACACCAATGGCAACAACGGAAGTCCTTCGGCACCGCTCAGCGCCCCCTGTTCGCCGACGCTGAATTCCTCCAGGGGAGGCAACGATAGGTCAGCGTATATCCAAGCTTCCAGCCACATATACAGCTGTTATCCACCTTACAGGTAAAGCTAGCATGCTAATTAACGTGACTGGTGTAGACGTGCATGGGCACGGGTAAGGGCAACTTGCAAATGCGATGAAAATGCTGTTGCAAAAACACCGCATGCCTCATACATGGAGCGTCGTGAAGACGTCAGCTAGAAAATTATCGATTATTTTTGCTAGAAGCGTCGGGATGGCGTGGCTTAAGTGGGTGCGTTTGCATTAGATATTAGAAAAATCCTTCATCCGCACCCGAAAAAAAACACCTAATCCGCCGTTATCCTCGCTTCGAATTTATCAACAACATAAGCGAGTTGAATTTTCATCGAAAATTTCCCCGATCCATAATTTGCGCAAATTTCGTACCCGTCGAGGGAGCTTGGCAAGGCGATGGGGAATTCGCCCGCCATTCGATAATTGATTGAATAAAAACACTGATAAGGTATCGAATTTTTCTATTAAGAGCCTGGCTGTCAGGTGGAGTGCTTGTACATGTACGTGTAATTAAACGAGATTGCCAGAGTGCGCCTTCTACTCACGAACGAGCTGCTAGAGATATCACCCGTGGCGTTTTAATTTAATTTCGAAATGTTCCTAAGCAAATAAGATTTTTTTTTCGCTGCGTACATGAACATCGCATTTTTGCCCCGAAAAATAATCTCCTCTATAGTCGAATTTACGTTATCGCGTTTTTAATGGCGCATTAATTTCCTTTCCAAAATCACAAATATAGATTACTGTGCGCGTACACTTGAGTCATAACGAGTATCCATAACAGCTACATTTTTCGTGTTAATGTCAAATTTTGCAATTTCGAGTAAATTTATAAACTTTTAAGAGCGGAACGAAAATGCATTAACTGTTCAACTAAAGTCGTTTACAATATCGTTTGCATAAAATCGTTTTAAATATATAGGACAACATTTAACATTACAAGACATGTACATGTATTCCAGATGGGCAATTCTGGTGCTTATTATTACTAACTCCAGGACGTATATAGGAAAATAACGAGCTTTTTTCCAAGTTACGAAAATAATACCTGTGTAACCAGGCGCAATTACAATAAACCTGTTTAGTTTACAAAATGATTTGTTTACGGAAATAAAAATCATGTAATGATAGCACGCATTTGCAATTATCGTGACTGTTTGAACCATTGCTACGATAAAAAGTATACATGTAGTCATTTTTTGCCTGTAAATTGCGTCGCAAAGTATACTGCATAAACACGCTCGTTCGTCTAGATTTTCAAAACACAATGCAAAAAATAGCTAATTTTAATTATCAAATTATAACCTATAGTTTATCAAAATATGCTGTGTACAGCTTTATAACGCAATCTGTGATGATATCAGCTTCGTAAATAAAGCGGAAAATAATATGAAGTGCACTGGCCATTTAGCAGTATGTAATTTGTAATGATATTCGTTCAATATGAAGAAAATGCCAAAGATTGTGACATATTTGCAAATCCGTTACATGCTTATACGTGAAGGACAACACAGAATAGAATTACTTTATACGCTACTCTGAATCTACATGTATATACTGTACATTATAATCCGCATTGAATTGTAACGTATAAGCACCCCACAAAAACCGTTATTGCAAAGCATCACTTGGCTGGACATGTGTAATTTAATCATGGTTGTCACGTTTGGCGTTAATTATTAGGCCAATGACACGTAGATAATAAAACTCATAAGTTGCTTCCGTTTTATCTATACAGTATAATAAGATCATTGTTCTGGCTTCGTTAGATTTGCGAAAGACTATATACTATATTATAGATAGTGTTGACTTGTTGACGAGGTGGCAGAACTTGTCATGCCAATCGGCTTATGGAATTGCATGCCCATACGGATTCTTATTATTGGTCTTACTTTCTGCATGCCATTCGACGTTTAAATTCTCTTCCAAAGGATAACATTATGCTTCAAGAAATTTAATTTGACAATGATGTCTTGGTGGTACCCACCGAATCTTAATTTGGGTTGATGGACTACACCCCATACCACATGGTACTGAGTTGAATTGAATTGATTATACTCCATACTTCTATACAAGTACAACTTCATACCTTTGTGGAATGGGGCCCCGGATGCGATAGTACACACCCTGTATTTTTTTTACAAAAACGCTAGTTGTGACGATCTCCCACGAGATGGCGCCACTCCGTTAGTTCCCCATCTGCTCGGAAGCCAGCATCCCGATTCGCACCCTCGCGAATTCACGTTCCTTCCAGGCTCTAAATAGTAAGTCGGCTCTAAATAAATGAAAAAGCTTTAATTTCGAGTCGCCCAGCATTAGTTAAAGCCGCACATCGTATCGCAGTCGTTGAAATTGATGCGAATTACTCGAAGAACTGCAGAGGTCAAAGGAGCCACGATCGCGCTTTGTTCAACAGCTGATGTAGTAGAGCGATGACGTCACCGCTCGCCTTTCTCAGGGTCGTTTCGATGGATCGTGCAGGAGCCCATTGCTAGACACACCGGCGCATCACACCTGCTTCTAATTGGTCGGCACCCGTACGCACATCTATAAAACCAATGTGCAATTGACGGAAAAGCAGCAGAATTGAGCGAAACATGCAGGAGCACGAAGAAACCCACTTCCGGAATCCAGTGGAAACTGCCGGCATTTGCTCCAGGCTCGTGTTCGGGTGAGTTATGATGTTTAATATCGTAAAGCTACTGACCTTCGATCGTGTACTTTTAGTGGCTTGTATTTTAGTTTACATATTTTAAACAGTACTGATTATAGTCAGAAGTGGTTGTTGTCCAACGACTGTTGAGATCCATGTGGGTTTGGCTATTTGCGCATCGATTACTAATCTAATAAGCGTGAAATTAATTGTTAATTATTGTCGATGTCCCATTGGTGATACCAGCTTCGTTGCCATATCGGCTTTGGTATTTCAATTACCGTAATGCGGCTTTTAGAGCCCCAGCGGCAAAATAACGTGTTTTGGCATAGGCCATGCGATGCTACAGGGTGAGCCAAAAGTGTTTTGTGAGAAAGTGATTCCAAAGTACTGAACTGCATAAATTGTATTTCTTTTTCGCATTTCTTTAAAATGCGTTATCATCCTCAGTGATTTGTCATCTACTTCAGCGCTGACTTGGGAAATCTCGTTCATATCGTTTTGTTATTTGCCATCTAATGGCAGATGGTTAATCGGCCAATTTAACAATGACCATGCATGTGTTGTGGACATTCGACATGACTATTCGGTCACTTTTGCTTATTATTTAGCTATCTTGGCCATTCCGTATTAAAGTATACATGTATGTGTCAGAGCCCGTATTTAATAGCACAATTTTGACGGTGCGCATGATTTATGAACAACCCTATACCTTCCTCTACTTTCCCATGGACGTTAATAGACGTGTTGTCTATCCGAAATGAAAAATCAATTGGTTTACACGCCTTTTGACCGTTAGGGTTACAATAGGTAGTAAATCGAGTTGCATTGTTGTTATATTTTGCGGCCTCGAACTTAGGCTCAGAAGGAAGGAGTGTTAGCTTACATTGAGCGTTAACATTAACGAATAATTCTTGCAAAACTGCGAGTGTTTTTCTTGGAAACGAAAGCGAATGTTTGCGAAAGCGTACGAAAGCGTTTGTTTTTCTGCATGACGTCGGACGACGAAGGATGTTTGTTGCGAAAGCATTGCCGTGCATGTATTAATATTTCAATTAATAATCAACTTTGTCAGCCAATCAATTGTCATTCGCCCGTGAGATTAACTCTATTACTATAATTTGTGCTGGGGCATCAGGTAGGCTAAATGCTAGATGCACGAGAAAAGTCCGATTACAACGAAGTCGTATTGGAAATTTGACCTCTAGGCTAGAAAATGTCCGGGTACAAGAGATTTCGAATTAATCGAGTGCGATTGTTCGAGAGTTTTGCAAATACGAATTTGAGACCGAAGGTCATGGTTCTAAGGCGCGATAAATAACGTAAGAACACTCGTATAAATAAAGAGTTGAGTGGTATACATGTATACGCTTCCGTTTGATTAATTGACTGGGGGAAACGCGATACCGTCGACTGAATTGCAGCTGAATGGAAGGATTTTATTCACTGGATTAATGACGACTCTGTTTTAATCCCAAATGATCCATTTATTTTTTGTCGTGTCATTTTACGACATTTTATTGCTTAGTTTTGGCCATTTGAGCATTCAGTTTGTTCCCTCAGGAATTGAGAGTGACAGTGCACGAATTGTTGTCCTTAAATCCTGTACTCATGAAATGCAGGCTTAGTGCACGCTTTTTTTTTTCAAAAACATTATGCAATGATACAAATTTTGAAAAAGCCTGGAATTGTGGGACCAACAGTGGCCATTGGTGATGCTAGGGGTGAGAATGTGTGGACTGGTTTTGATAACTACATGTGTACATGTATCTTAAATCGTTGTTAAAATGAAGCTCCGGGGAGACCGAGCTTGAGATAAAATTTAGACATAATACAAAATTAGCTCTATTAATTGTATTAGTTTGATTTTTCTGCTTTATGTTGCATGCTATCTTTTGAACTAATAATTTATTACGGATTTCTTAAATAGGTTATTTATTCTTACTTTATTTAAATAAATAGATCCTAAAATGCCTGACCACTCGATGCTGAGTCATCAATTTTTTAAATATTTTTTTGGCTTTATTTAAAAAGTCCAGCAATTGTCAACTAGGTTTGCAAAACAATTTCGCCTACGGTGATTTTATTTGAAAATGTACTTTTGTGTACCTTCATCATTCATCATTTTTTCATCCAAATTCGATGACATTTTTTCGATCAACTCGAACTTTTTCGGCCAATGCTGATGTCATCACTTTGGTGAGGGGAAGGGAGGTGACAATAATATTGAACTTCCCCTTTAAACGGGGTATTAGTGTACTACAAACACAAATTATTTTTAAGGGCATTATACATGTATGTTGCAATATAGTGCATAACTCATAATCGTGCGAAAAACGAAACTAAATTTCATCTATGATATTTCGAACGATCATTTGAAAATTTCGGGTAAACAATATGTAACCAAGTTTAGACAAACCGGACCATTCTTCACCTACATTTCATTATACGTAAGGCGTATTTCAATAAAAATTTCGTGCCATCGTTCTCCTCTACTTCCCTTAAATTCCCACAAATTAGCCGTGTCGGTTACTGCCTTGGGAAAAAGTCATTTGGCACTGGTGCCTCTTTGACACATTTGCGAATAATGAAACAAAAGAATTTTTTCTTCAATAAATGAAGAGGTTTATTATACGTTGACAACCTGACACGCAGTTTTGTTTTAATCGTTGCTATTTTGCGAGGCGACTGTATCCGAATTATTCCTAAATTTCATGACTCTAATGGAGGTCCCAACTGTGCATCTAGAGCCAATCAGAGCTAGTGAATTTTCTCATTATTTTGCAATGTATGGTCGTTTTCTTCGAAGTGCCAATGGGTCCGTTGGGTCGCTAAATCGTGTCATTTCCGAATTTGCATAGATGGTTGACCCCCTTGTTCAAAAAGGGTTACAAAAAGGAATTGGAAGTAAGTGATCTGTACAGCGTTCCAGAAGAAGATAAATCCGATCGTCTCGGTGACCAATTAGAAAGGTAATTGCGAATTAAATTAATTAGCAACACATTTTCAGGTTGACAAATGCCAATCATAATGTGTATTCGTTAGTTAGATTTTGATATTATTATTATTTAGGGAATGGCTCAAAGAGTTGTCCAAAGAGAAGGAATTTGGCAAGAAACCGAGTCTTTTAAAAGCACTTTTAAGGTGTTTTGGATCGAAATTCATCTTTTCGGGAATTCTTGCCTGCATCGAGGTAAATCTTTTTGGGGACATCCATCAAGAACGTTGGGGGTATCGTTAACATTTCCTAATATAAATCCATTATTTCTTCTGACTTGTGTTAAAAAAATTCGCCTATGGCGTTCCTAAACAATAAAAGCGGTAATTGGCTACTTATCAAATTTTCAACAAAAAAATTAGTTACATAGTTTCCATCATAATGAATAATTTTTAAAATTTCGAAAGTAGTAGTAGTTCACGTTATCTCCAGTTTTTTTTCAAAAACGTCGTACATGGCATTCACTTAATTATTAATAGTATTGTTTCCATTTACAAAAGTGTGAGAAAAAATCCATTTCCTGATCGAGACTTTATAAAAGTTTCACCATATGGCATTTGACGTGAGACATTCATTCCCTATCTTGTTTAGGTCTTTTGCCAGTTTTACTCTGTCATGTTCATGATTTGTACATTATTTAATTTGCTTCAATACATTGAAAACTTGAAAAGAACATCATTACAGTATGCAAGATAATTGATGACTTCCAGGTTTTTAAAATGTGGTAGGATAAACACATGAATTGACGCTTTCTGAAGTAAAAATATGTCAAATACATAAAAATTGTTTGTTTTCTGAAAAATTTCCAAAACATTTCTGGAAAATCTGATAGTCATGAAAATTGAAGTGAAGATTCGGCCAGGCACCCTGTTATAAATAAAATAAAATTAATTTCATGTATTGTGTTCGATGTGTAAGCGTTTTTCCAAATCGGAAAGGACATGGGAAGAGGGACCTAAAAACCATAAAAATGAATCAATCGGATTAATAGTCGGTACTTGTTGATCATCATCAGGAATGTGGTACCCATATTGTCCAGCCGCTGTTTTTGGCGTTTTTACTTCGTGCCCATGCCAGCACTGATCCGCAAGAGCAAATGATGGCCTATTATTACGCTGCTGGGATAGTTTTGACCTCCATAGTGTATCCCATGACCCATCATCCCTACTTTTTCGAAGTCACCCATCTTGGAATGAAAATGAGGGTCGCCTGTTGCTCTTTGTTGTATAGAAAGGTAGGCGACAAATTAATTTCCAAACATTTAAAAAGTTAAGCCCTTGATTTTCCACTATATTCCGTGCTGCTTTTTTTCACATTTATTTAGTCTCTAAATCTAAGTCGGGCTGCCATGAATCAAACGACAGTCGGTCAGATGGTCAATCTGCTTTCCAATGACGTCAACAGATTTGACACGGTAAGTTTCACCTACATGTAATTAGGCTTCGATATACATGTAGTACGTTGACAGGACCGAGAAATAATGTTAGATTTTCAACGGTATTCTTCCTATGTCGACTATGGCGCATAAAATGATAGCGAAACCGATCGTGACTTTCGCTTTTAATCTGGTGGCGTAACTGAAGCCGGAAATTAATGTGCCTATTAAACGTGACTTTTTTTTTTCTTCTTCGGATTACCGCAATGGCCCTGAGGGCCAGTAAGGGGATTTGGGGGAGGTGGGGATGGGAACCCTTCTGGCAAAAGCAAAATGAGCGCCTGATCATCACATGTCTGACAAATCAAGCGTGGTATAAAGGGTACGACCGCTGTACCAGAGGCCTCAAACTGAAACATGCAGTGAAAAACATTTTTCGGAAAATGTCTATTATTTTTCATTAAAAAATGTAACCGAAGTCGTGCCATTTTGCATTCCAATTTCTGAGACGTGAAGGGAAATTTTGTTGAAATCAATTACTCATAATCTACTGTCGATGAAGTTCACCAACGATGCCCTCTTTCATCGTCATTACCGTTTATAAAACTCACAGTAAAAACAATGCACGTAAATCCATTACATGGAACCAAGGAATCAATTTTTGAATTAAATTTCAGAGAATTTGTTTCAAATTCGAGCGCTTTCAGTCAAGGGCAGCAAAAAAATCTATTTTTAAGGAACAGGGATGCATGTCAATTACGCATCTTGAGATTTTAATTAGTCGGCGAATACCATTACCTTCAAAATGCGTAATTTCCAAATTAATTTATGGTATTTTTCAAATGCAACATCGTATTGGTGTGCACTTATCCTACTAATGCCTATCGTATTACCTATACATAGTGAGCAAGCCTTAAAAGCTCTGATGAACATAAGCTATACTTTTGACAATGACTAATTTTCTTTTGTTCACTACTTCAGGGTGTTATTTTTCTTCATTACCTATGGGTGGGACCACTACAGACCCTCATTGTGGTTCTCGTGCTTTGGAGATACTTGGGCCCGGCAGTGTTGGCAGGTCTCGCTGTCATCATCTTATTCCTTCCCTTGCAAGGAGCTATGGGGAAAATATTTTCCACCTTCAGGTGAATTATAGAAATGAAAGGGCTCACGTTAGATAGGCACGTGTCTCAGTTTTTCTCACGTGTCATGTTTTTCTCATTCGATCCAGGGCTAAGACTGCTCAGTTGAGCGATGACCGCATTCGGATTATGAACGAAATTTTGTCGGCCATGAGGGTCATTAAAATGTATGCCTGGGAAAATCCGTTCCGAGAACTTGTGGATAAAGCCAGAAAGTCAGCTTATTTTCTATCGTTTATTACATTAAGTGGCCGTACATAGCTTCTTATGCGCTCCATCATTTCATTTTCAGGAGTGAAATACAGATCATCCGACGTGTTTCCTATTGCCGAGCTGTCAACATGACCATTTTTTTCACGTCCAATAAGATCATTCTTTTGTTGACCTTTCTCACATTCGTTGTTACTGGGAATGCATTAACTGCTGAGAACGTGTTTGTCACCGTGTCCTTAATGAATACGATCCGGCTAATTATGACACTTTTCTTCCCGTACGCCATCGCCTTATTAGCTGAAATGAGGATTTCTATTAATAGGTTGCAGGTGAGCCAAGTAAATTTGTTTTACATGACATTTTCGTTCTGAAAGTGATGTCTTCAGTGGGGTGCCTATAACCATGGCAATCAGGTGATGCTCTCACTGATGACGGACAAAAAGCTGTAGGACACTTGTCTAGTGTTAATTGTGTATTGCGTGCAGATTCTGTTAATTTGCTCGGGTTTTAAGGAATTTGGCTCAGTTGTATTTAAATTGATCCCATCATAGCTGGACTGAACCACTTTGACTGTACCTGCCATCAAATTTCCCAATCAAAATGTAATTAAATGAGACACCATTACTTTTAACAAAGGGGTCCCGGCTAATCACGATGGAAGCCTAGAAAGTGGAAGCGCTGACGTCAGATCTTTGATTGTTATATAATTTTGCACCTAGAATTTCTTGTTATTGGAAGATTTGGAGGCGATGTCTTCGGTAGAAACGTCCAACCTTCGGCCAAGTCTGGAAAACTGCGAAGTGGAAGTTCACCAGATATCGGCCACGTGGAATAAAGTATGTCGCTTTCAATTTCCGGTCCTTTGATGACGTTTTTTCAATTGTCTACTTGAAACCTCCAAAAGAGTTACCTTGAATTTTAATGACTTCTAGACGGCGGACAATCATACCTTGAACAACATTTCATTTAACTCGAAACCAGGAAAACTGACTGCAGTTATTGGACCAGTCGGCAGTGGGAAGGTAACGATTAGAATGGATAATTAAAGTTTATATCTTTGGAAGGTCTTTCAAATTCCTGTACATGAGCACCAAACAACTGTTATGATATCTAATTTCTTCGCAAATGAGGTGGGAGACTTGTATGCTGTTGAAATATCTTGTATGTTTCAAAAAACAGCAAAGACGTCAGCGCCTGCGCCTATGCATATACATGTGTACCAGATGGTTTTAATATTTTAATACGTAAAACAGGATTTAAAGGAGTTGTAATTATACATCGTAAGATTTATTTTTATGCTATATTGTTAACTTTGAAGGTTATAGGTTTGCTTAACTTAAAATCTTCTAAATGGTAGATGTCGTATTTGAAGAACTTACCCAGGGATACAAGAAATTATTATATTACAATACCTTTCAAAAAATGTAAATTTGTCTAAAAAAAACAATGCAATTTCTAATGAGTACGTATTTTCAGACTTCGTTGCTTATGGCCGTCTTGGGCGAACTTCCCTTATCAAGTGGCAAAATAAAAATTCAAGGGAAATTGGCTTACGTCGCTCAAGAGTCGTGGGTGTTTGCCGGAAGCGTTCGTCAAAATATTTTATTCGGCCAGCCGTATGACAAAGAATTTTACGAGAAAGTTTTGAGCGCTTGCGCATTGGATAAGGTCTGTAGGCAGCTAACTGGCTCGCGTCAGTTCAAAATGAAATTGGCCTTTTTCCCAATTTAAGAAACATGTCTTTACTGCATGCAGGATGTTGAACAATTACCATTCGGCGACCGGACGTTAGTCGGCGACAAAGGCGTGTCTCTTAGCGGAGGTCAAAAGGCCAGGGTGAATTTAGCAAGGTACCATTGCTAACGCTTGTATTTTTCGTGCATGATAATTACTCGTTCTCGAGACTTATGGAGTTTTGATTTAAATTTTTTCTTTGGTAATTACGCATGAAAATCCCGTATGAAGCATTGGAATTTCGCATATTTTCACTCGTTTTTTTTTAATGTTATTACAGCCGCCTTTTTATTTATTTACAGAGCCCTGTATTTTAAGGCTGACATTTATTTACTCGACGATCCACTGAGTGCGGTAGATGCTCACGTGGGTCGACATCTTTTTGATAAGTTTGTAGTCTTCTTGTTTATTTTCGCATTTAATAATATTCCGCCATAAACGTGCTCAAAGTATTGCCGTTTGATAGCTGCCCCTTAAAGTGGGCAAACACTGCTAACGCAAACGCTATACTACAGTGTGTCTCTCAAGTCATTGATTCTTTTTGAATACTTGTAGGGGTGCCTTGTCGAAGGGGGAATTATTTGCTGTCAACTTACATTTGATTGTGTTTATATTTGTAGGTGCATACGAGGATTTTTGAGGCATAAAGTTTGCATTCTCGTCACTCATCAAGTGCAGTTTTTGAAAGAAACGAATCAAATAGTTATTTTGGAAAATGTAAGAAATTAAGCATAATTAAGCAAATTAAGCATAGATTAAATTTTACTTTCTCTGAAATGCTTGATACTTGACAGGGCAACTGCATTGGTCAAGGCAGCTACCATCAATTACTCAATTCAGGAATCGACTTCTCTGCCCTCCTTTCGCACGGGGAAGATGAAAATGCAGAGGCAAAGCAAAAACACGTTTTAGTTCGTAATCCGTCCATCATGTCCATCATTAGTCAGCCAGAACACCGTCCATCTTTCTCATATGGATCTCAGCTGTCCATTATGGAGGGCTGCGAGTTTTCGACAGAAAACGAATCAAAGAAAGAAGACAAAGAAGAAATTCCAAAAGTGAGTGAAGAAACTCGAGCAAAGGGGGCAGTTGGAATGAAAATCTATTCGAAGTACTTTCGGTCTGGAGGCAGTGTTTTCGCGCTCTTGTTTCTCTTCGTTATCAGCATTTTGGCCCAAGGATTCTATACTGGATCCGACTACTTTCTAAGAATATGGTAAAATGTGTTGTTCCAGCTTAAAGATAAAGCGGATATTGACTTGCCAAGACAATAACTTTATTTTCCCTTCACGTTTCAGGACAAATGGAGAAGAATTGAAACATAGTTCAAGGCACGGCATATTATTTCTTAGAAATATAACTTCTGATAATTTCTCTCCAGTGGACTATGTACCCGATGAACAGTATGCGGATCCTTTTTTGAACTTGTACATTTACGCTGGCTTAGTGGCTGGATCAGTCGTTCTAAGCCTGGTGCGGACCGTCACGTTCTTCACCCTTTGCATGAGATCGTCGGTCAATATCCACAATCGAATGTTCTCCAGCATCATCCGCTCACCAATGCTTTTCTTTGACACCAATCCTGTTGGTCAGTCTCATTATTCTTATTGTCTTTTTTGTGGTTTGGTTTGGCCAACGCTCAGCCAGACATTGAAAGGATGGGTTTTTTTACGATTCACGATATAGGGCGAATTTTAAATCGCTTTTCCAAAGATCTCGGGGGTGTAGATGACCCCTTGACTATGGCCCTAGCTGACCAACTTGCTGTAAGTGACCACCTTTGACCTTCGTCGATTATCAGGCTCTCGGTGTAGCGTTGATCGGTCGACTTTAATGAACTCGGTGGTGGTCAAGGTGAAGGGTCAGAATTTGAATGCATAACCTATTGCATGTCACTGCTGTGGTCAGATTTCCATGCTGGTTTAACTATGGCTGTGGTGTTGCTTTCAAGGTTTTTTTTCACCATTCGTTTTCGCACGCACGTCATATCCTTTTTTCTTCTTACTCTCAATTCTGTCTAGGCCGAATTTTGAATAGATTTGCTCGAGATATGGGACTGATGGATGACCTTTTACCCATTTCCGCTTTTGACTTCTTCGAAGTAAGTTTAGCCAATCTTCTAGGTTAATAATTTTGCGCCGCACCAAACGCAGGATAAATACAGCTTTAGAAATTGAAAAATAATGATACATATATACCGCAGTAAAGATAAATATACTATCACGTTGATTTTACTCAAGATGAATTGCATTGCCTATTGCCTGACTTTTGGTTGTTTTTCTGCCACAATACGCTTTCGTTTTGCGCACATTCATCCATTCACTTTTCATTACTCGATCTTATTAATTTTCAGATATTTTTGAATATTATAAGCATTTTGGTGATAGTTTCTTCAATAAACTTGTACGTTATCATCAGTACAGTCATTCTACTGATCATCTTTGTTGGATTGCGACAAATCTATTTGGAAACTGCACGAGACATCAAAAGGATCGAAGGAATCAGTGAGTCTTTGGAAGTTTGACGTATTATATTTTTGTGCTTGCACAATTAAAAAATCGACCAACCTTTTTTTATTTTAAAATCATCAGCTCGCAGTCCTGTTTTCTCCCACTTGAGCGCTTCGGTGCAAGGGCTTGCTGTTATTAGAGCATTCAAGGTTCAAGACACATTTATGAAGGAGTTTGACGATCATCAGGACCTCCATTCTGCTTCTTGGTTCATTTTCTTGGCTACCAATCGTTGGCTAGGCATCCGTTTAGATGCCATCAGTGCTGTGTTTATTGCCTCGGTCATCTTGGCATTGATGTTGACCAGTGGATGTGAGAAAACTGCGTGCTATTTCGTTTTTTGGTCAGTTTTGCTTCATTATTTGTTACTTGATCACCTGATTCTTACATTATTTTCAGCAAATATGAGCGGCGATATTGGCCTTGCAATTTCATCATCTCTTCTGCTCAGTGGAATGTTTCAATGGGGAGTGAGGCAGTCCACGGAGGTGGAGAGCCAGGCAAGTAATGGATTCTCGTTGTCTGCATTGGCATCTGAGCTGTCAATCTAATATATGGCTTTTATTGCACGCAGATGACGTCTGTTGAACGCCTTTTAGAATATAGCAATTTGGTTCCGGAAGCACCACTAGTCTCTGAACCAGAACTTAAACCATCTGATGATTGGCCAAAACATGGCCAGATAACCCTTAAAAATGTTGAACTGTTCTATTCTGAGAAGGAACCTCCTGTTCTCAAGAATTTGACCTGTTCCATCAAAGCCAAAGAAAAGGTACAGTAAATTGAACTATACGAGTAATCTATTTCCATAAAATGTTTCGGTTTATATTACCGGTAGCCAAGTTGAGAATTTTGATGACTATATTTATATTTTTTGAAATACGTAAACAAAAAGGGGAACGCCATAGGAAAATTTTATGAAATCTATATCACAAAAATTCGATCTTATTTCTCTTTTTTTTGTAAAGTATTGTTTAGTGATATTATTAACTAAGGGAGCGCCGCAGGCGATTTTTTAAAAAAAGTTACCCGAATTAATACAGACTGTAGTGATTTTTCAACGTAGTTTCATTAATGGTAGATGTATCTTTAATAGCTATTTTTACCCATAATGCAGCGTAGCGAACTTGTATGAAATACATGTATTAATAATCACAGCGAAATGTTTTCGAAAACGAGATCACAAATGGTGGATTTTAGCGCAATTTTCTATAAAAAAAATTGATGGTGTGCTTTTTGAAGAATGCCTCCAAAAATAATGAATTTAGGTGCATTTTCTAAAAAATACTTTAGAAATGTTAATAACGAAGGGAAAACTTTAATTTTTTAAAAAAGTGTCAAATATGATGGATTTTAAAGAGTATAATGGGCCTTAGAGAAGTAGTCCTAATTTCACGAAATGACCATGTGTATACAATTGATGAAAGCTAACTGATGTGTTATGATGGTCAACAATGGCCCAAATAACCAAATATTTTTTATCAAAATAAGGTTGGGATTGTCGGCCGTACAGGAGCCGGCAAGAGCTCCATCATAACTGCCCTGTTTCGTTTGACGGAACCTCGAGGGTCCATCGTCATCGATGGAGTTTCAGTCACTGATATTGGTTTGCACGATCTGAGAAAGAAAATATCCATTATTCCTCAGGTATAATTGAAAGTCGAATATGGATTCAGCCTTGGTTCCATTTTTCGTTAATATTTTCATTTACCCAAAGGATCCTGTCCTCTTCACTGGAACAGTCAGGAAGAATCTGGATCCTTTCTCTGAACACAGCGATAATGAATTATGGCAGGTGCTGGATATTGTTCAGCTAAAGTCTGCCATCTTAGAAATGCCAGAAGGACTCTTGGCTGAAGTAACCGAAAGTGGTACCAATTTTAGCATGGGACAAAGGCAGTTGGTGTGCCTGGCACGTGCTATTTTGAGGCGGAATAAGATCCTGATCCTTGATGAAGCCACTGCTAACGTCGATCCAACGTAAAAACTAAATCATTTCTTAATCAAATATTAGAAATGAACTTGCAAACTTTAATGTCTGGATTTTCTTTTCAGGACGGATACGTTGATCCAAGAAACAATTCGTGAAAAATTTTCAGATTGCACAGTATTGACCATTGCTCATCGACTCAACACTATCATGGATGCAGATCGCATTTTGGTAAATTGAAAAATGATTAAGGACTTACTTCGTTCCTGAGCTTTCAAAAGATTGGAATATTTATAACAGTTGATTTTCAGGTTCTTGATGCGGGCTGCATTTTGGAATTCGATGAACCCTACGTTTTGCTATGTAAGGAAAATGGAATGTTTTATCAAATGGTTCAACAAACAGGTAAAAGTACGGCCGATTATCTTATCAACGTTGCCAGGACAAATCATTATGCCAGACATCCCGAATTGGACGATACAATTGTCTTAAATGCGTCATCTGCTGATGTTGAGAAAACTGTCTCTCAAGAAGATATCACAATGGATGTAACAAAGTTGTAATTGACTTTTATACGTAATTTATTTTTAAAAAATGTTAATGAATACGTTCTAATGCGAGAGGCCACATACATGTAGACTACGAAAGAAGCATATTCAATATTTTTCTAGACTTTTTTTCCGGTTATTAGTGAATTTGAAATACTGGTGTAAAAGATTTTACCAGTAAACGTGTTGAAATGAACTCATTGGTCAGATGAGTTCTTTATTTATTTGCAAGAATTTCCAATATAATATTTGTTTTGATGCCTTCGCTACTTTCGTTTTTCACTTTGAAGACGTTGCATCCAATCTTGATAATTGATCTATAGTACAGCATCAGTTCGCGTCACTCAAGTGTCATGACACTATCCCAGCGATAAGAGTTGGACGAATCTCGTATACCGCAAATAACACTGCAAACTCCACTTGTATTTTCAATTCAATTGTTTAAGTGTTGTTACAGTAGTTGGTATTTTGTGTATTAAAGTTCCACATTTTTTATCTTGATGGGAACAGACTGGTCTGACTTGCAAAATCCATAGCAATAGCCCAAATATGTAATATCAAAACACCAAATATCACCAAATATCATGTTAATATCATTAACATACTATCGTTAATATCATGTTAATATCATTAACATACTATCGTTAATATCATGTTAATATCATTAACATAATATTGTCAATATCATGTTAATATCATTAACATTATTGCGTTTCAGGTTAAGAGTGCTCAATTTCACCCTGCCCTCTATCGGCATTATAGAACCGATTTACTCATGTCTGCTGTTGTATTACATGTGCCTCTAAAAAATTGGCTAGGATTTGTTATATTATGAAAGTCTATTATGTGTTATTATTGACTGTTCGCCATTTTTAAATAACTTGCATTGAAAATGACATGCATTCTATAAAATACAGAAATTTAGGCGCAAAATTCAAAATCGCACTTGAAAGAATTCCAATTTAGGCACGTGCTATCATAGCTGCACAAGTACATTCGTATATCAAACAAGTGATCAAGTTCATAAACGCCCACTAAAGAACAGAGTGAAATGTAGCACTCTTAACCTGATACGTTCTGTAAATTTATTTTGCATCTTATTTATGTGAAATTGCTTTTGCACGCGCGCACGCAGCCAGCCAGCAGAGAGCATTTGGAAAGGCAATTCAGAAATTATTTTAATTGAAGAAGGGTTGGTTCAAAATATGGTATGAAAAAATGATATCTGTTGACCTACAGGCGGTGATGGCCCATTCCCATCCAAGCCAGTTCGTGCAATTGCATCACATTCTCAAAGCGTTTTATTTATCAAAGGCAATTATTGGAATTCAACTTTTGTGATACCAAACCCAGTTGTTCCACCATGGCCCACAACTGCACAAGAACCATGCATAACCCCGACCCATTAACGTTTTATATTCCCCTTGCGTCCCCATAGACCGTGGAAACTCGTTGTTATGGATTCCACCACCCGTGTATCCATGGAACCGCGAGTGAATTAGCGCCATCTGCGGGGTATTTGACGCTACAGCTACATGTACATGTAGGAAGTTCCATTTTGGCCTTCATTAGAGGCTAATGCAGTGGCCTCTTCCAGAGAGGGATGTGCTTCGTGCTGCTTGTTATCCATCCATTTCGGAACATTCCATTAGCCTTTGCTGCTTACTGTCACCCGTCTAATGCTGGTGGATTTTTGCCTCGCGCCTACTTAATCCGCATTTTTCGGCAGCAAGTGAGTGCAAATTGAGCAGAACCGGTTGTCGTGCTGCATCGATCGTCTTGGAAATGGCATGGATTTCATAGGATTTTCTCGAAATGGGAATTCGTGTGTAGAGCCAGTGTCGAAATCATCGCAAATGATGGAGAAATGGCACGATCGACCACCAGTTTACGCTACCCAGTCGAAGAAATAACGAATCCTGCTCCACTGCAGGTAACGATTTTCAGGCCTTGTTTACACACGTAAAGCTCGGCTATTAATTTTAATTATTGAAATTGTAAAAAAATTGGCACCGCAGATATTCAGCGCCATCTCATGGTCACGAGAAAACTGTTTGGTTTAAAATGATTTTTATTTTTATGTGCCGACAGGGATTTGCAACGATAAAATCGATGATTTTCGCTCGTTTTTATTTTCTGCAATGAAATCCTGCCATGATTTGAATGGCCTTTGACCCCCCACCAATCGAGAGATAATGTAATTCGAGAATTAAAGGTGCGTTTTTCGCATTCCTGTACCAATGTTAACTGGTGGCGATTTCGAATTCAGTTTGAATACCTGTACCCTGGCGGATGGAAATTTAAGCATTCGCCCTATTTACGGATTGCGGCTGTTGGTATACGCATTTCGGTTATACTTTGAACGTACAGGTAAGCAAATGGTATTCCAGAAGCCCTCCCAGTTGTCATGGAAACGAGGGAATTGTCGAACCACCGTAAGATCGTTAATTTGTGAAAAACGAGATTGCCATCCCCATTAATTATGAAAGCAGAACATGTCGACGCATTATCTTAATTCGGTCACATAACCAATATCAGTTTTTACCACCTATCGTAATGGAAGTCAGTTATCGAATTCAAACTACACTGTACAGAATGCTGTTAGTGGTGCACTGCATCGATGGGTTCGCTCCATCGCCACTTGCCACTTGTCAGAATTTGTCAACCCTTTGTAAGCAAACAGCCAAGATGCGAATGCATTTGATATTTAATGTTTTTTACGATGTACCGGATGAGAATTTTTTTTATTGATATACCTTATTTTGAGGAAAGGCGTTATTTCACTTATCGCACTTTTGAATGAGAAATAAACGCCATGAAGTACGGCATTACTTTTTATGAGCCGTATTAGTCACCCGCTAACGAGCGTGAACGTCAGTTGCAGTATATGATGGGGATTATCTCCAAACATTCACGGGGGTAATCAAGGCTCTGATACCGTGAAATTGTGCCGTTTTTGACAAGCAAAACTATGAAAAACGTAAGGTGTTTTGAGCATTTTTTTAGCATGGGTTGCAGTGAAATCTGAATAAAAATAAAAGAGCGTTACAACCATTGTATGCACAAAGTTGACGCACAAATCGTCGTTCATAAGCATTTTAAAGAAAGGCACACACTATATACATGTACCTCAACGATGTCTTATATAAACACTATAAGTTTCGTATATGGAGTTTGTAATCCATAGCAAAGTTATGATTTATGTCCCCTATGATTTAACCCTATGATTATTGGTTCATTTCAGAGTTCCATTTTAAATCAAGAACTATCAATACAATTCTGCATTTGCTAGCATGCCAGGCTGGCATGTGCCAACAATAAATATGAAAAACTGCCATGTTTAAAAAGAATTACGAGAAAATGTTGGATTTGTTACAAAACTGGATAGCATGGCCAACCCCCTGCCCCCAAATTACTTCGGTCATCATGTGTCATCATCTTATACATGTACATGTAGCGATAAGGGGGATTAGCCAATTGATGCCCAAGTTCATTTGATGTTCAATTTCAATTGATGCCCAAAGCATAAGGAGGTTCAGGAGTTTAACAAAAACGGCATACAGGAAAAAGAACGCTGCAGAAACACTAAACAGTTTAATGACCTACAGTGTAAACATGCAAAGTGTAATTTTGCCATATTCGCTAAAACCACAGGAAATGGACCAAATTTTAATTTCAATTGAAGTTATTTTTATATTAGTTCACCAGTGCTTTAACTTAAACAGTTTTCGTAATCGGAAAATAAATTTACAAATCGATCCTTGTTTTATTTTTCAACCATTTTATCTCCAAAGGAATGAAATTTCACTTTTCCATCACCCTTAATGCAGTATATTAAAAGTGTCGAAATGAAATGAGATCCTGGCATTGTGGAATTTCAATCTCAATTAAGGTTCAATGAATCTCCAATTTCTGGCATCAGCATGGAATTGCTGACCTGGCGCCAGAATGCCCATTGGCGTGTTTTATTCTGCGAATTTTTCCTTTGAGGTTCTATCGAAATATTATTATGCAACGGGTTAATTCTGTTGTCGGCGAAATTGCATTCTCTCCAATATATTATTAAATCCTTCCTACATTAGTCTAGCGCATAGCAGGAGCCTTTAATCTCAGCCTTGTTTCAAATTGCAACTCTTGCTTCTTTAAATAATAGATGAATTCCATTTCACTACTTTGGCAAGCACACCGGTAGGAAATCGAAACATTCGGCAAGTACTAAAGGTGCTTTTATTTATTTGGAAAAAAAATACAGTAAGTTTTTGCATGGGGTTGTTAATGTTTAACTTCGATCAGTCTTTTTGTTCGGTTCTCGTGGAAGAGACGAACGTTGCCAAACTTACTTTTTTTGATTGTCTAGGAAATCAATGCAAAGTAAAATAATGAAAAACTGAGCGAGTAAAGAATAAACATACACATTAATGTGAAAGACATAGTCTAGCACTTTTAAACCTCGTCTGCTGGTGTTGAAAATGTACAGAAAATTGCAAAGATAATTATTTTTGTCGATAACATCAATTTGAAATTCTTTACGGTCTCCGTCTCGTCTGGCTGCAATATTTATTTCGTTTAAGAAATCCATGTAAAATTACCCCAGGGGAGTTGCTAGGGATTAGTGGGCGTGATTACGCAAATATGCGAAGCCATTGAAGAGTTTGCATGAGCGTATGTTGCGCAACAGGTGCAGTAGTGGTTTGGAATCAGCCAGTTTGTAACCTGAATTAGTATAATACTCTTTTAAAGCTATTTATATTAAATAAATTTACACATATTAATGGAACACGTTCGCCATTTAATGTAAGAATCATATTTACAACATTTTAAGTAAAATGCAAAGCACGAAAATGAGTATAAGAAACAGTGCGAAATCAGTTATTAAAAGAACAATCTCAGTCTCGAAATAGCAATTCAATTAAATGCAATTCAATTCAACAGTTGTTCCATTCCACGTTACAAATGTAACGCATGCCCTTTCTATGGAACTTAACATACCAAGTAAACCATCTTATTTTTGAAGTCTATGGTAAGGCGTTGACTATCTTTTCAACCAATTTTGCACAATATTCAATTAATTTGTTAACACAAACTCGTGACGTTATACATGTATACTTATTGCTGGTTTCCACCTTGATTTTCCTAACACTATTTTCTGAATTTCAGGCTGCTAGGAAAGCAGTACGACCCCGACATCGCCACAAACCATCAGACGGCAGTGTTTCGGACACATGTAGTTCCAACAGTTTTATAAGACAGGTAAGCACAGACTTCCGGTATGTGAACGGTTTGCTCGTTGGCGACCAAAAACAAAATATATGACGTCACTACCACGTCGTGGATGCAACCCCTGCACTTATCGAGTTTAATTTTGGCCCGAGTTATTTTCACCGAAAGAGTTGTCGTGCCCAGCGTCATTATGGCAAAAAGTACTGGCGACACCTAGCGGCAAACGCGCGCATCAGAGGAGGATGGGAGGATGGGCGACTACATGTTTAACGCCCCTTTCCCATGAGTGATATATCGGCTACTTTGCACATTTTCATTAAAGTCGTGGACATTATGGACGTTGTAGCGTTCAAATTAAAACGAAAGATTAATATGCGATGCCGTGAAATCTTTATCACTATAACAGTTCCATTTCAACAGCCCAGCCGTCACAACTACGTGCGTTAATCATTTACTTACAGGACATGGACACGTTAATGGCCGATGGCTCGAGTCGCCATTTAATTTATTCAGGGATTAACTGGCGCGTGCATCCATAAATAAAGGGAAATATGCCCGGCTTCAGTCGGGAATTCTGTGGCTGTTGGCGAATTCTCGAAAGCGTCCTGTTGAATGCACGTAACTTTGAGATCTTCGTGGAACCACCAAGAAATTCTTATTTCTGATAAGTCTTTCTAGACACCATAACAACAAAGGCTTTTGTATACTAACATTTCGGAAAATTCGCTGCACCGTATTATTTGGAAAGTCAGTATATGCATCTCGGTATTAGTTGGATATGTGCACATCTCACAAAAGTGGGCTTCTCTTAACAGCTCATAAGCTTTGCTAGGCAACTTACAAACCTAACCTCCTCTATGCCTCTTGGTTATAGGTTAGGTTAGGCCTCTTTAGGTTCGGAATAAGGCGTCAAGAAAAACTTACGTTTTTGGCGTACAACGTTTCATAATGGGCATTCGAGCAGTTGTTAAAACGAAATGCATTCTGGGAAATCTCGATTTCGAATGCCTTTTTAACGTAATGCATTGTGGGCCACCATGTACGATTTCGAGTGCATTTCTTAAAAGTTTAAAGTTAATTTCTAGGGAAGGGTGCTACTTTACTCCATAAACTTTAAATGACATGAAATGCCAAGTGAAAAGAAAATGTGTCGCAAATGTCAGCCCTTTAGGACGTCTGTAAGTGGGTCAAAAATGATTTCGTAAAGGTCGAAAACAGACAGAGATGAAACAGGTTAGGTTCATAATAAGGTTGTAAAAACGGAAATTTCAAGCTGCCCAGCCAAGCCAACGTGCTGTTAGGTGAAGCCCACTTTATAGGGAGGTGTGCACATATCCTATACTAATACCCAGCATCTCTCAACAAATTGCCTCTGGAATTCCAGACGTGAAACGTTTTTAAACGTTGGGAAAAATGTAACAGAGATCCGTAAACCTGGTGGAAAATGCTGACGATTTGCGCTCGTATATAATGTAACGACTCGTATTTTTAAATTCGGAGGAGTTTAAAACCGAGCGCATTTTCCTCCCCTCGACCGCATCCTTCCTGCGCCAATCTTGGCATTTTGAATTTGTGCCAAGAACAATTTTAAAAAAGTTGGCAAAAAAAATGTCCCGACTTCACGGGCCAAGAATGATCAGTTCCCGAATAGATCCCGGCACGGCGGGTACCTTTCATTTGCCCTTCTGGTTCAATACTAATGTGCGGGGGGATGAACCAGATTCACGCTCGGAATTACCTTCCTCATGCCCTGCAAATATCAACTAATTAAGGATTTCGCGAGTGTTTTCGGTGCCACGTTGCTTATTTATTGCCCACTGAGAGGATACCTCGGTCCACGAAAGGAAAACTGCGAGTTTGAAGCGGATATCTTGAAATGAAACGAATACGAAGGGAGCCCTACCGGCAAATATACGGCAGAAAGGTAAATGCGAGTGGTACATTTTTGTGGTTACTCAACTTTTGTCCATGGTCATCACGTGCAGCCTCAGGGAATTTAATGGGTCACTGAGTAGAAGGTGATGGCGATCTCCTAAAAGTTGTTTACTTCATGGAGAAGCTCTGGAAACGAAGGGGTTAGCAGCATCTCCAGGTATCAGTGCCTTGCACAATCACTATCAGAAAACGAGGTTTCAATTTTTCCTATACATGTACACGGGTCACGAAATTAGACAAACTGGCCATGTGCCTATTTTACAAATTCAAGATGCAACTTTTGGTTCGGACACCCTGTATATCAGTGACAATCCATCAGGGGTTGCCCTCCATCAGGAGTAGGAAAATAATTGGGAGTTACGGTGATGTTAGAATACCAAAAAATTGTCGTTCGTGAAGGAAAAAAGTTGAAAAAGTGATGGATGAGGATATCTCATTTAATTTAGACACGATTTCGCGCGCGAATCTCGTCCTTCAAATTGCATTGATTAAACCATTGAGAAAAAAGAGAAACCATTTTAAGAGGAACGAAGAATGCCATGTTAAAGGTGCGTTTATCCTATATCACAAAACACTGTTACGTGACAAATTTATTTTTAACTCTGTTCTACAACTTGTTACATAACACCCACTCGATTACGTGGGTCATCAATATTACAAGATGTTAAATAACATTGTTTCTTCTCATTTTCAAGCAAGTTGTCTAAGCTTGCAATATGCAGAAACATATTTTGTTATACGCTCGTATAGTGTAAACGAACCTTAAGAAACTTTCCACTTATAGCTCTGATTGAGAGAATTACTTTTATACTGTGCAGAGTAGTCTTGGATATTATTTCTTAACGAAAACCGAATAATGAGTCGAAAGTCAGTTTTACTAGCACTAACGATGGTCTCATAGACCAGTATTATGACGCTCGTACTTTTTGTCATTTTATAATGTCAAACAAGAGCTTGCCTTCACCTTAAAGTAATTTCAAATTGGAATTTATAAACTCTTATAACTTCACTTCAAAGCCTGAATATCATCAGCTCCTGTGCCTTTGCAATGTTGTGGAATTCTCTATTTGCATGGTTCAATTCAGTTCAATTCGGCTCATTATATACCCTATATACTGTCCTCAAAGATATGCCATATGGTAGGGTACCTATAGATTTGTTTTGTCCCTATAGATGGGTTATTGATGAATGGTAGTCAGGTTTACTGTCGACCTGATAGCGTTATCTTCAGTTAACCTTGATTATTTGTTGTAATGGTTTTGTAACGACGGAGGAGATCTGTTACGCTAGCATGTTTGTGTTATGTGATTCATTAGGTGGAGTTGTTTATAATTTATTCTCGTTACAAGTCTTACTAAACTTAGATCGCTTGACACCATTATTATTCGAAGCAGTGATCTTAGATGGCATTTTCGAGAAAGCACGATAGTTCGTCTTGTTCCACTAACTTGTAAGCAAGAATATAACTAATTTTCAACAAATGCCATATATGACTGCATACTGTGTATGACTGCGTGAAAGGATAAGACGTATGGATGCAACATCGTGAATTTTCCTAGAAAGACGTACATGTATTTAATGTATATTCCTCACGGCAACAGTCCGTTTTCAAGAACAAATAAATTAGTCCTCTTTCTTTTTTTCAATCTTTTTGTTTTGCAGTAGGCCGATGAAACATACCAGGCAAAAAGTGTTGTGTAAATACCCTTACAAATTTAAAGTGAGATTGAAATCACCTGTTAGCGAACGTATATCTTAACTTAGCTTCGTTCCAAGGAATAGCCTTATTTTGTTCTTACAATTCTACGAAGAACTAACCTATCCCTCCACAGTTGCTGACGTCATAATAAGACCAGTCCGCTGGATATTCGAAATTGGATGACATTCTCGTGTCATATATGGGTTCAGAATCCCCATGATGTTATTGCGTTCCATGGGGGTACAGATGCAAATTTACAAATGGCCTCACCGACTGTATTTTGCCGATACAAGGAAGCTGGTTCAAAGTGAAAAAAGCTGCTTTCTTCAGCATTAAATACACTGTACATGTACATTTATAGGGTTTACTGTTTGAGATCTGAGCCCACGTAGGGATTCGTTGGTTACTACCTTGTGAAGAAAATCCGTCTTTTCAAATTGTGGGTTTAAACCGCACATAAATCCATACAAGACCTATAAAAAATTGTAAATAGCTTATTGATCAGCCTGGCTGTGTTAATTAAAAAATTTCCATTTTGAAATTTATGGACGTTTGGCGTATGCATGCGTACATGCCTGTTGGTAAGATTCTCGGAAGAGTTAAATGCAGTCAATTCTTAGATTTTTTGAACACCTTTGAGCATCTTTGTTCTTTTTTTGAGATTTTTGAGATGCGTATTCACACGAGTAATATCACACACACTAAGGGCAAAGGAAAATATCCAATTCGCGGTAGTTTATTGGATACAAACAGCCAATAAGGTTTAACGGTACCAAAATATACACTATGTAAATAGACACGTATAATAACGTGGTTTCAGTTGGTGAAAATGGAACATCTGAAGCAGAGGTAATCAAAACAAATGCCGCCTGTTGCTGCGTGCGGGGATGAACATTATCCACCGAAAATCCATTTAAATTTATAATACTTTTTTCCTGCACACAAAAGTGTTTTCGATCTACCGAGAAAATGCATCCATCATGTCTGATGTGACGTCATTTTTAATCATTTGTTGGGTATATATACTCGTGCTTTCAAAGTCGATCTGTGGGTGTTTCGAGGAATAATCGGACCCAATAACGATGTAAGGATTTGAGGGAAGATCAGTTTATCTCGAATCACAGCTTAAATCTAAACTACCGTATACATGTACATACACCTCAAACTACATGTATCTTTACGAAATTGGACAATCCTGGTGCAACGAATGCCATAGCGTTCCAGTATCACTGCATTGATTAAAGATTAACTAAACTTGTATACTATAATGGAGTTTTAGTCATTTCCACGTGGTATAGTGGCTGAAATATGGATCATTTTTAATTTTTACTGTTACTGGAATTAGTTTAGTATCACACTTCGAAACTTGACCAAGCCTTTTGCAAAAGCTGGTTTTAAATTTCGTGTTATATTGAATCCTACAGAAAATTGACAATCTCAATTGAAATGAAGGAATTGATTGGATTAGCCATTCATTCAGGCACAGGATATTGAGAGCACATCTCATGAAAATATTGTTTAAGTTTGAAACACTTCATTTATCAGTAACACTTTATTTTTCTTTACAAAAATGTGTAAACCAAACATTAACATGTTATTGTGTTCATTCAATTCATATTGCATTTACATTCACTATTCAGAAAATGAATAAAAACGCGAAGAAATGTTTTTCTTAATTTCTGTAGTGATTAACATGTATGCAAACTTTAAAATTATATTTTTAGAATTTTTTTTAAATTTGGGGTCAACATGACACCACAGTGACACTAAAGTCAAATTTCCCGAAGTGATGTTAGAGAATTAATTACATATAATGGTCTGCATCTGAATGGAAACTATGAAACAACCATCGCAATTTCTTGAAAGCTTTAGATGATTTAAGTGGCATTTCGTCATTTTTCTTATTTCCATGACACTAGTCTACACGCCTGTTGGTTGAGCGATTTTTTTCTGGACCTCATTCGCTATTGATCTCAGGTTTACATGTACTTGGTTCCGTTTAGTTCAGTAGAAAAAAATGCACAAAAAAGCCACTTAGTTTATTGAGATCATTTGTCATTTTTTAACCAAGATGAATGTGATTCCGATCTTGACCGGAACTCACGAAACAAAGAAGAGTTGGCGCACCTATAGCCAATCACCCCACATTAATCAGCCGCTATGTATTAAAAACACTTGTAATAGTTCATGGTGAATTTCTTGTGTTAATTAACCACATCCTAGTACTCACAAGTCAGTCGTCTGCCCCCTGGCGTTGGTGATGGGCCCAATAGGTGCGAAAGTAGGCCAACGTTAAAAATTCCACAAACAAACAA